>ML781709.1:716413-756488 GCA_009831015.1 Picea engelmannii
TTCATGGCTTTTTATAGCCAAGCATTGGGTTATTATGTGGCCTCTTTTGAATGTGAAAAGGGGCTCTTTAGGGCACCCTTAGGTCTTTGACCAGCCTCCCCACGCAGATTGAGCTCGGATTTGATGTCAAATCGACTTGGGAGTTGATCCATTAGTGGTTGGGAGGCCGACCAGTTCCATAAATGCGTTGTTTGGCAGGCGTGCGGGTTTTGCACCCCACAGCCGCGCATATGTGCTCCAGATACGAAGATGTTGCGCGCACGTGCGTGCGCACAATGGGTGCACCGCGCATTTTATTTTTTTGGCCATTTTTTGTATAGTTTTGACCCTTTTGCTGTGCTATGGGATTAATCCTTGTGCCATGAATGATTGTTTTTCTGTGCTGACGATGCGGAGTTCTTGTCGCTCTGTGCGGACGAAATTTCAGTGATAACAGTAGCTACACTCCTCTTTTCTCTTCATTTTGCGAGCCATTTCCTTTCCTTATCTAAGAAGGAGAAGACATCTCAAGGCCTAGTTCCCCTACACCTTGAGATTCATTTTTCCCCTAGGGTTTGCTGGTGAAGCCTTGCTGTAGGAATATGTTTCCTTCTAAACCCTCTTGTCTTGGTTTTATGCTATTTTATTAGCTAGCCATCATTTCCATTGAGTTAAGGAAGGAGGAGAGAGCACAAAGGTCTAGTTCCCTACACCAAGGTGAGTCTCTCTCCCCTAGGGTCTTGACTTTGAGGCCTTGCCCTAGCAACACCTCAAAGCTTCACCTTCAGTCCTTAGTCATACTATATTTTTTATCCTTAGCTCACGCGTCCTCTACTTTTGACTCCATTAACCCTAAGGCATTGATCTAAGACCTCTTGTCTTAAGTGAACTTGATCACAACAACTCTCAAAAATTTGAATGAAACCCTAACTGCTAACCCTAGCTTAGAAACTAACCTGGCTAACCTATTGTTGTCATTATCTCTAGCTATAAACATCATTTATGCAGCTAACGTTTCTCTTTTAAGCAATTGAATGGTTGTTTAAAGGCATTAATTGAAAGAAGTGTTGATTGTTACATTTGAATGCCACGTTTTTATTAGCATTTATTGAAGAAGTGACATTATATATTATTTCTATTTTATAAACATTGACTTTGTCAATATTTATTATCCAATTGCTTATATGTGCATCAGATAGTCATTGATTTATATGAAGTACTAACCAAGTGAGAAAGCTTGCATATATTAGTTTCTTGTTGCTTTATCTTAGGCAAGTGTATCTCTCTTTTTGGTTATACTTTATCATTGGTTGTTAGTTGGACTATCTACTCGGTGGTGACTTGTGAGGGGGGAAACTTATCCTTGTCTTATAATCCTTTGCCTTCTCAAAACCTCAAGTCACTAGGGACGTCTTCCCTGGGCCTTACCTCCCTAAATAGAAAGAACCATCCCATTGAGGTGGCATTGGGTGGGATTGGTTCCAATTATTCTAGTTTGACCCTTCATATCCATATTTATCCTAACTACAAATTGCGCGATAACATTTTGGCACCGTTGTCGAGGAACAATGAGTCAAACCTTCCTCAAGACGACAATGTTTCGGTAAGCCTTGCATCTAGAAGGCTTATCTTACAAGCTTACATGGCGACTCCACTTAGGGTGTTTTCCCTTATCTTTTGATGATTTCAAGAAAATCCTCTAGCGACTCCATAAGTAGCTAATGATGACCCGTAGTGGGCATTAGTATATACCTTCATCTACTATTATGACCTCTACAAATCATTTCACCCCCGTGAGTTCTCCCAAATGGTCTCACGAAGAACTCTTTGGCCCTTTAGGATTAGCTAACACCCAAGGGGGGTTACATGATTTACCCAATAAGGTCGAATCCTGGATACCTAAGTTTTTGGGAGAAAAGGGATCCTATGGAAACTCTCATTAGACCAGGTTTTGTGAAGGGTTTCATTTTCACCAATCCGGACAAGAGCACCCTGATGTCTTTTTAAGGATCTTTGTGAGATCACTCACCAGAAGTACCAGAAAATGGATTAACAAACTCCCAAAAGGAAGCATCAAAACCCTTGAAGATCTTGAACAAATCTTTAAAAACATTTGGTGTGAAAAGGAAAGCATGGATTGCCTTTATTCTCAATATACTAATATTTTCAAGGTTTCCAATGAGGGCATTAGGGATTTCAATAATAGGTTCAATCTTCTCCTCAAAAAGTTCTGACCTAACTTAAACTTAGAAGAAGTTATCCTCCAACAGTACTTGAACTCATTGGAATAAATTTGGTAGTTTACTCTTAGAGATCGGTCACCCTCAACTCTAGAAGAAGCACAAGATTTAGCTTACTAGATTGAGAGGAACCTTGAATTTGAAGACTACATCTATTAGGTTAATCTCTCACACAATAACAACCCTTGGGAATCTAGTGACGAGGATATCATAGAAACTAAACCCAAGCTCCCAGAAATACTTGAAGTAAAACTCATGCCTCCCAAAAGGAAATGGAGCACATCTTTCTTAAACACCAGGGATGTCTTGAACTTTTCAAGACAACATGAACCATCTGAGGGTTTAGGTATGGCTACTTATAAAAAACCTAATTTTCAAGACTCCTCATTTGTCTTGAACACACCAATTTAAAAAATTCAAGATATGAGTGAACCCGGATTTGAGTACTTTGGCCAAACCAATAGGGACCCGAAAATGGGGTCTTAAGAGCCCTAGGTACATAATGGAAATTAACTTAAGCACTAGTATGTCCTATATCTTACAAAGGGTTAAAATAATTCATGAACTATTGGAAATTCCTTCTCTGACAAAGCAAGACCCGAATGACCAATTATCGTTCGAAGGGACTTCCACACTGTTACAAACTAGTCATTTTGAGCAAGATGAGCAAACACCCTCTCTCTTATTAACAAATGATTTTGGACCTAGTGACTATAACTCGGTGGATCCATACTTGTTTCAAGATTGGCCCACTCTTCCCTTGATAGAAGAGGATACAAATTGGGATGATTGTCCTGATGATACCTTTGACATCTTTATATATTGAGATGATTATTGTCTTACACAAGGAGATGGCTATCCAGTACATAAAGGAGTTGGTTTCGTTAAATGGGAAGAAAAGGTTTTTAGGGACATTGAATTCCATGACCATATAAACAACATGGGACATGTTATAGAAGGCCTTCAAATCTGCCTCAATATCACTCCTGATGAACACCAATAAGAAATGAAACAAGAAACAAGGAAGGCTAGAATGGAAATAATAAACAATTTGGACCCTGAGTCAAGGGAGAAGTTGGTGAAATGAGAATTTCAGGTATATAGGAAAAATAAACTAAACCAACCCCCCCCCCCTTACCATTCCTACAATGACTCAATAAAAGCCTTCAACTTCGAACCTTCCTCCTCCTAAAACACCCAAGACCAAAAGGGAAGACTTGGACTTTGACTTCGAAGGGGGGTTATCCATAATGCACATGACCATCCCTATGAAAGAAGTCATCAAGGTGCCATCTATTAAACAGGGATTTGATAAATTCTTCAAAGGGGCGGATGAACCTATGGATCCTCCTATGATGTTACAAGCTGATCACTTTCGGGTCTAGTATGACGAACACCCACCCTTCTTCATGACCTTGCTAATGAATAATAAAAGCCTTAACAATTGCATGCTAGATTCAGGGGCCGGTGCTAACATGATGTCTCTCAAGGTCATGCAAAAATTAGGCTTGAAAGTCACAGGACCTTGCAGAAATGTGTGTCTTTGAATCCAAATCAATACTTACACACAGAGTAGTTGAAAATATGGAAGTTTTCACTAAAGAGTGACCTGAGAAAGTAATCCACATTGACATTGTGATAGTAGACATCCCAGATGTGTGGGGGATGTTGTTGTATAGGAAATTTGCCTCAATGTTGGGTGGAACCCTTGATATGGACCTCACTTATGTGAATTTACCTTTGAAAAATGGAACAATAGGTCGTCTCCCAAATGTGCCAATAACTGGAACCCATGTGCAAGAAACTAGTCACCCCATCAAAAATAAAAAAGCACACGAGCAAGTCATGGGAGATCTTCCTAAATCTTCTCCTAAATATGTGCCCTTTGAAAAAAAGGAAGATCAAATACAATGGCCCACAAAAGAAAGATTCCTGAAACTCCTAGACAAGTATAAAGCCAGGGAAGTTAGGACCATGAAGTTAATAGGAATAGATGACATATTGATTCATCCTTCCCAACAAGAAGTCTTTACAGCAGAATCCTACCCACATCCCTTTTCACTATACACCACGGTTGTTCAAGGAATGACCAATTTCAAATTCAGAGAGTAGAAGGAGGGGGGCATAGTATGGATGCGGGATACCAATAAAGGGAAGACTACTAATGTCAAAGGAAGTACTCAATTTTGGCTTGGCCCTTTCAAAATTGGAAGAAAGTCAGTTAATGACTCTTATTACCTATCTACATTGGAATGGTGAAGATGCATAGTGCCAGTCAATGGGTGCCTCCTCAAACCCCACCAAGGTGGGGTGACCTGACATGACAAGAAAGTACAGGTAAGTAGGTAGGAATTTTTCACTCATGTATTATACCATTTTCATTGCATATTAGTTTGTTTTCACATTCACACTATTGATTGCTTTATTTCAGTCTAAACATATATATATGTTGGGGTGGAATTACCACCCCATTTGGTTATTGATGTTTCTATTGAGATCGAGCAGACAAACAAGTTATGCTAGAGATGTTGACATTCTCATGTGCTCTACGGTGAGCACGTGTCCCCGAGTTGGAGCCAGATGTTATCCTCCACTTTTAGGGATAACTAGGAGATCATGTCTCGAGGCCCACAGGTCCTAGACATGGAGTACCGAGAGAGAGATTGACTTTAGCATGGCCTTGGAGGGCCCACCTTTTCTTTCTTCCAACACCTTTATATTTTCAACAGCAACAACATTCATCACCATCATCTTGGTCTTGTGTTAGAGATGGTTCTTGCTCCATGAGGTAATCAGTCCGGGTATCATGGTATGTGTCACTTTTGATCATTGAAACCTTTAAATATATGCATCTGATTCCTTTTATCTCTAACAACTTATTGGATCTTACATTATCCCACTTGACCATGCTTGAGGAAATTGATAGGGTGCCCTAGCAAGCCTGTGCCCATAGGTCTTGGTTTGCCACTAGGGGGATTTCTGAAAAAACCATCATCCGCTCCCATCATAACACTATTGTTTCATATAATATCCCACTCACTTATACCATTAGTGAGGTCTGAAATTTACACCCTCTCTTGGGTTATTCACTGAAATTGTGAGGCACACTTGTTGAAGGAAGGCATTTTTGGATTTATATTGGCATTTCTTGGCATTTTCTTGATGGAAGGTGTTACAACTAGGGTTTTCTATGATGTTTCTTGGTGAAATGTAAGTGGATTTCTGCAAAACTTCATAATTGAATGGTTTCATTGTTATTTCTTGCATTCAATGTTATAAATTGTTGCATAAACCCTAGGTGACAAGCACACATCATTGGTTCTTGTCTCATGTCCCTGTCAAGAATTTTTTTCCATTTTTTGAAGAGGGGAGAACATAGTCGTAGCTACACTCTTCTTTTCTCTTCATTTTGCTAGCCATTTCCTTTCTTGAGCTAAGAAGGAAAAGACATCTCAAGGCCTAGTTCCCCTACATCTTGATATCCATTTTTCCCCTAGGGTTTGCCGGTGAAGCTTTTTTGTAGCGACATGTTGCCTTCCAAACCATCTTATCTTGGTATTCTACTCTTTTCTTAGCTAGCTTTCATTTCCATTGAGTTAAGGAAAGAGGAGAGAGCACTGAGGCCTAGTTCCCCTACACCAAGGTGAGCCTCTCTCCCCTAGGGTTTTGACTTTGAGGCCTTGCCCTAGAAACACCTCAAAGCTTCACCTTCTATTCCTAGTCGTACTATATTTTTGATGCTTAGCTCCTGCGTCCTCTACTTTTGACTCCATTAACCCTAAGGCACTGATCTAATACCTCTTTTCTTAAGTGAAATTGATCACAACAACTCTCAAAACTTCAAATGAAACCCTAATTTCTAACCCTATCTTAGAAACTAACTTGACTAACCTACTGTTGTCGTTATCTCTAGCTATAAACATCATTTATGCAACTAATTTTTCTCTTTTAAGCAATTGAATGGTGGTTTAAAGGCATTAATTGAATGAAGTGTTGATTGTTACATTTGAATGCCACATTTTTCTTAGCATTTATTGAAGAAGTGACCTTATATATTATTGCTATTTTATAAACATTGACTTTGTCAATATTTATTATCCAATTTCTTATATGTGCATCGGATAGTCATTGATTTATATGAAGTAATAACCAAGTGAGAAATCTTGCATATATCAGTTTCTTGTTGCTTTTTCTAAGGCATGTGTATCTCTCTTTTTGGTTATACTTTATCATTAGCTGTTAGCTGGACTATCTTCTCGGTGGTGACTTGTGAGGGGGGGAAATTATCCTTGTCTTATAATCCTTTGCCTTCTCAAAACCTCAGGTCACTGGGGATGTCTCCCCTGGGCGTTACCTCCCTAAACAAAAAGAACCATCCCATTGAGGTGACATTAGGTGGGATTGGTTCCAGTTACACCAGTTTGACCCTTCACATATATCTTTATCCTAACTACCAACTGTGCAATAACAGATCAATTACCCAAACCTTTGTGCTACCATAATTTCTTCAAGGGTTGAAATCAATGACAACCAACCCAATTAATGAACAATCTCCCTCTTTGGAATTAATGGCAACATTCTGATGCAATACTCAAATCATATCACTCATGCGCCCCCTGGAGCCATGCTTGCATCTCTGTGACCAAATCTCCCCCTAGAACCATTCCTATGTCCTTTGCATCTGATAAATATCTCCCCCTTTGTCATCAATGGAAAAGGTATCTTTCCGTTGGAGTCTGTGCTCCCTAACTGACTTGTCTGATCACCCAAACTGAACTGTCATTTTTATGGTGCTTCCTCATGTACATATAAGACATGTAAGATAAGCATTCAAAAACATTCATTTTGGAGTAGAAATAACTCTAAGTCTCTGGCAAAGATACTCAAAGGATTCCCATGGAAGTGGTTTTGTAAAGATGTCTGCCACTTGTTCTTTTGTGCCCACATATTCAACTCTGATTTTCTTTTCTGCAACCTGTTCCCATAGAAAGTGATACTTGATTGGAATGTTATTTGTCTTACAGTGCATCACCGAGTTGTTTGAGATACTAATGGCACTTGTATTATCACAATAGATTGGAATGGGCTCATCATACTCAACCTGTATATCTATCAGAGGTTTTTTCATCCATAGAACCTGTGTACAACATGTTGTTGCTGCAATATACCCTGCCTAAGACATTGATGATTTTTTCTTTCTTAGCCATGATACTAAACACTCACCCAAGTAGAATGTTTCTCCACTAGTGCTTCGTCGATCATCAATGCAACCTGCCGATATACATCTGTGTAGGAAATAAGTGATAGATAATTTCCTTTTGGATACCATAATCCAAACTCTTATGTTCCTTTGAGATATCTAAAAATCCTCTTCACTGCTAATACATGTGATTCCTTTGGTGCTGCTTGAAATCATGCCACCTGTTCAACTGCATGCATTACATATGGTCTGAATGTTGTCAAATATAGTAGTCTACCAATCATTGACTTGTATTTCCTCTTATCTGTAGAATTTGAATCATCATCTTTCCTCAACTTTCAATAGGTTTGCATGGGAGTGATAATGGGTTTGCAAACTTTCATTACGAACCTCTTTAGCATTTCTCTGATATATTTGGTTTGAGAAATAAAAATTCCTTGGTTGCTTTGATGTATCTGAAGACCTAGAAAGAAGGATAGTTCTCCAAGTAATGACATTTCAAAACCATTCTGCATGTCCTTTGCAAATTGTTGGCTTAATCTATCATCAGTACTTCCAAAAATAATATCATCAACATAAACTTCAATTAATAAAATACTATCTTGAGTTACCTTGATGTAGAGGTTGTTGTTTGCACTTCCTTTTCTTAACCATGGATACTATAGATATTTATCCAGTCTAGAGTACCATGCTCTAGGAGCCTGTTTTAGACCATACAAGACCTTCTTTAATTTAAACACATAATCTGCGCTCTCAACTGAAATCCTTCTAATTGTTCAATGTAGAATTCTTCTTCAAGTTCCCCATTCAGAAAAGTTGATTTTACATCCATCTAATACACTTTAATATTTTTGAAGCATGCATAAGCTAAAAGCAATCAGATTGCTGCCATTCTGTCAATTGTGGCAAATGTCTCTTCAAAGTCGATTCCTTCAATCTGTGCATATCCTTTACATACCAATCTATCTTTGTTACTTGTAACATGTCCATATTCATTAAATTTATTCTTGTATACCCACTTTGTGTCGATCACATTCTTATCCTTTGGTATTGGAACCAATTCTCAAGTTTCATTTTTCTCTATTTGATCCAATTCTTCATCCATGGCCTTATTCCAAAATTCATCCGTGTTGGCCTCTTCAAAACAGGTTGGTTCAATCGTAGATGAGAGTCCTAGGTGTGTTTGTTCTAGTTAACGGATTATAATTCTAGTCTCAAATCCTGCATATTTCTTTCCGATAATCTGATCTGAAGGATGATTCTTCTGTACTTGTCTGCTAGGTGTGTTTGGAGGCACTTGCTGAACTTTCTCTTCTGCTTCTATTGGATCCTCTTCATATTCCCCTTCTACTTCTTTTTCATCTTGTGCTTCTTCTTTGTAAATCTATTCCATTGATTCATTTTCTTCTTCCTTTAATTCTTGTCTACCCGTTTCATCAATTGTTACGTTGATGCTTTCAACAAATTCGTTCAATCTCAGGTTGTAACACTTGTATGTTTTCCTTGTACTTGAGTAACCAACAAGTACTCCTTTGTACTCCTTTGTATGTTTTTCTTCACATTTTCTGGTCTTCCTTTCCTTAGCTCGTAGGGATTTTTTTAGTGTTGTTTCTGAGAATTAATTTGTTTTGAATGTGAATTGTTGTATGCACTGCATGTGTCCAAAATATATCTGTTAATTTGGAATCCATTAGCATTCTTCGAGCCATTTCCTATATTGTCCTGTTCTTTCTTTCAATAAATCCATTATGTTGAGGTGTCGTAGCAATAGTGTATTGCCTTTTTATTCCATTCATGTTGCAGTAGTCCATAAATTCCTTTGAAGTGAAATATCCTCCATTAGAATATCTCAAGCATTTGATTTTTGAATACATTTCATTTTCAACCATTTCCTTGTAGACCTTGAAGTTTTTAAAAGCTTCTAACTTATTCCCGAGAAAGAAAACTGCAGTCATTCTTGTATAATAATCAACTAATAACATAAAGTATTTCTCACCTTTTAAACCCTTGTTGTAGTTGGTCCAAATAGATTAGTATGCATAATTTCTAGCGGTCTTGTTGTTGAATATTCTTTTGATTTAAACCTAGTGTTTGTTTTCTTTCCTTGTTGACAATGATTGCATAAAGTTTTGGTTGGTTTCGTGATCTGGGGAATTTCTCTAACTGCTTTCCTTTTGCTGACTTTGACAAGGTTATCAAAATGTATGTGGCCCATTCTTCTATGCCATAGCCAACTTTGATCCTCCTTTCCTAGGAAACACTTTTCATTTCCAATTTCACTTAATACATTTATGTTGCTTGAATTTCTCACAGTTGTTGCAATCAATTTTCCTGAACCTTATTTTTTTATCTCGCACTTTTTTTAATCGAAACTAACTGTATGACCTTGGTCGCACAATTGACTTACACTTAGAAGATTATGTTTCATATCTTCTACTAGTAGAACATTTTCTACCTTGGTATTCTTGTTCCCAATTCTGACTGTGCCTTTCCAATGATTTTAGCTTAATCATCATTTCTGAAGGAGAGTGATCCATCTCTTTCCTTTCTTAATGTAAGAAACAGTCTCTATCACCTATCATGTGCTTTGAACAACCACTGTCAACATACCAACCACTTTTATTCTTATTATCTTGTAGAGTGAGTGTGCATTCTTCATTGCTATATTGGTTCTTCTTTCTTAATTAAACATGTCCTTTTCTGAGGTTCCTATCTGTGACTATTATTGTTATGTTGTGGTTCTCTAGAAGGGACTGTCATTCTACAATCTTTGGCTATGTGTCCATTTTTTTTACATTTGTAGCATTCCACTTCAATTCTCAAAGATTCAAACATGTTGTAACTTCTTCTCTGTGTTTCACTAGGCCTTCTTGGATAACCCTTTTGTGTATGACTTTCAAAGTTGTTTATGTCCCTGTTGTTATCTCTGCAATTCACATCTTATGTCCAAAATTATTACATGCATGACATAAACCAAAAAATATAGTTTGATACCTGGGAGTTGAAGATATTCTGAAAGGAGGTACTCTTATGAATCCTTCTTCTTCCTGAGGCCTATCTGTTTATGTCGGTTGTTGATTATGAAATATGAATCTTCTCGGTGAAGGAGTATCCCTGCAATTTTATTTGTAGACCTTCCTATCCCCTTTGATTGTTTCTGCATATCTTTTGGATATGTTTCTTGTTCTATTGTTTTGGAGCTTGATCCATTTTTTGTTTGATTATATCCAAGTCCGGACTTGTCATGATGAGGTTTTTCACTGCTGATAATGTCATTCAAAACTTTTGAGTTGTTCTGCATATTTTTCTTTTGAATATCCTTTCTTAATGTGAATATTTTTTCTTCCAAATTTCCAATGATCTTGTACCTTCCTTCTAGTTTTTCTTTGATTTCTTCTTCAATTCTTTTATCTTCTTCAATTTGAACCTTCAAATTTGTGATCATTTGTTCTAGTTCATGAGTGTCTTCTTTCTTGTCTAGTTCCGCTTGTAGTTTCTTGTATTTCTTCTTTTCTCTTATGATAACTTCTATGGCACACAACAATTATTCTTGGTAGTCAACTTCTTCCTCTTCATATTCTTCTTTGGAGTCTTATTTATGAGAGTCTTCTACTTCCATGAATAGAACTATGTTTGTCTCACTGTCACTGACTTCATCTTCATATGATGATGAGATGTCTTCTTTGGTGCATAATCTTTTCTTGAAAACTTTCTTTGTGGCTCTTTTGCCTTTATATGTTTGTTTTATATTTGAGTAACCTTCATCATTTATCTTTTTATTATGAGGAAATTTGTTAGAAAAATGATTGATACCATCATAATTAAAACAAATCAAATGAAGCTTATCTCTATACCTATCGTTGGTTCCCTTGTTCAATCTTTTGACAAAGTTGGCCACTTCTTCATCATCTTCCAAGACGTCACTGTTGTTGCTATGTTCTTTTTATTTTTTCTCTCTTTTTCTTTGACCTTTTGGATGATTTTAAGGATGCTTCTTTTATATCTGTATTTTCCTGTTTAGTTCTCATTTCATATGCTATGAATATTCCATGTAGTTCATCCATTCTTATTGAGTTTAGATCTTCTCTTTCTTCTAGTGTTGATATCTTAGGGTCAAATCTCATAGGAAGAGATCTTAGTACTTTTTGAACAATTAAAGATTATTTGATTTCTTCTCTCAATTACAATATTTCATTTATTGTTTCATTGACTCATAAAAACTAAGATGCAATTTTCTCATCTTCCTTCATCTTTAGTTGTTCAAACTGACCTCTGTAAGTTTAAAGATTTGATTCTTTGACTTTTGAATCTCCTTCATAAATATTTCAAAGTTTGTCCCAAATCTCTTTAGCAGATTTACAATGTGAAACTTTGGTGAATACCAATTCTCCAATACCATTAAGAGGTGCATTTGTGGCTTTGGAATTATTCTGATTCAGTTTCATATCTTTGTCATTTTTCGACGGAACTGTTAGTGCTGTGTATCCATCTACAATTGATTGTCAAATTTAAAATCCATGTGTTACACATTATTTTCATCATCCCTATGACCGTTAATGATGTAAACCTATTCTTTGTCTTTAGAAGGATTAATAGCCTGAATTCCTGAAGAAAGAAGGGAGAAGAACTTTCCCTTAGAGAAGAAGTTGTATTTTCCTTTGTAAAAACCCTATTTTGGAGGATTTCCGCAGGTTGCTCTATAAATAGGGTGCGGAAATTCCTAGTTTTTGTAGGCTGCACTATAGCCATGGTGAGGAAATTCTTGGTTTTTGTAGGCTGCACTATAGCTAGGGTGTAGAAATTACTGGTTTTCATAGGTTGCACTATAGACAGGGTGAAGAAATTCTTGGTTTTCGTAGGCTGCACTATAGCTAGGGTGTGGAAATTCCTGTACGTGGAAAAATGAGTGTCTTCTTGATGCTTCTAGAAGGAGAAGATTATATGGTGAGGTGGCCTATGAACAGTTTGGATCTTACTCGCTTTCATGATTTAGTGGGATCATCCTAACCTCCTCAACTTATCCTCTTCAACTTATACAAGGAGAGGAGCTCTCATGGAGAAAGTTAGTTGAATTTGGCTTGAGATTGTTAGCTTGGTTAGATTAGCTTTGAGCTTTGCCTTGTCAAGATAGATTGTGAGTATCTATCAGATCCATGGTCTTAGAATCCTTGGAGCAAGAAGTGTGTGGGAATCAAGGAATCGTTGGAAGGAACCTTACGACATCAAGGCATCTGGTTGGAATCTCTCTTCCTATTATTAATATAATACAGTGGCATGCCTCATTCCCATAGAATTATCTTTATTTTATTGCTTAATTCCTTGATCATGTGCATAGGTTGTCATTGAATATATTCTCTCTCCTTTCACTTTGGTTGGTTTGTGTCTCATTGCAGAATCAATATCACAAGAGTAATAGAGTGAAGTAGGGACAAAAAAGACATAAGGAAGTGATATTCAAAGGTATGTCACTCATCCTTTCTTTGATGATAGATTCAATGATTAGAACCTAGGAAAAGCACCATGTCCTATCTTATTTTGTTCTAGATCTTGGTGGATCTAGGCAGATTAGTTTATGTTCGCATTCACTGATTTATACTACAACAAAATTGTCGACTCCACTTGGGAACATATAGTTTTCCTAGTTTGCCTTGCTTTCTTTCTTTTATTTATTGGGTTCTGTTTTTTGAGTCACTAGGAGATCTATCTTGACTCTCTGACTGTTAAAATTCATTGGAAAACCTTCACACTTATAATTGTTTTCATTTTTTGTGTGATTTCCGCACCCTACTTTGAGGGATAGTGTGGCATTTTCGCATTGTATTGGCCTTCTGGCCTACAGAAATCAAGGATTTCCGCACTTTGCTAATCCACAACCTGTGGAAATTGTGAAAAGTTTGATTTTTTATAGTTTTTCTTACCCAGATCTTGGATTTGGTTGTGGGGTGAATTTTTGGGTTTGATTATGATCTGTTTCCATTCTGCTTGATAGCTTTGAATCTGCTTTCAACCATATTTGCCTTATCTTTTCTTTGTTTTCTTTTGAAATATTTGGTCTCTTGCTTTGAGTGTCTTTCAGTTACAAAGCATTGTTTTTCTTTAGAATTGTTTAGTGAAAGAACTTCTTTTTCTTTTATTGAATAGTTGATGTTAAAAGAGAAAATTTGTTTGGGTTGCTTTGCTTTATATATATCTTCTATTGCTTTTAGCTATCTTTAAAACAAAAAAAAATATTTCTTTCTTTACATTAGATTGGGGGCATCCTTGAATTTGATTTCTTGAAGATATTGATATTGATGAGTTTAATATATTTTGGGACATTGTGCATATGGGAATGATAAATGTTTTCTCCTTCTCGTAGCATAACTTTCATCGAAATGAAAATATTGTATCTTCATCTCTTTACATAACTTTCGAGTCAGTCAAAACACCATATTGTCCATGCCATTTTCCTTTTGAGTAACAGTAGCCTTAAAAATAAAACACTTATAAAAATTGATTAGACAATTTTATATTTTTTGGTAGCAAACCTACATTAGATTAGTTGTGGGGATTTGGAATAGGTGTGAAAGAAAACTTTCCAAAGATGCAAACAAACATAGAATCTTGTGTTAGGGAGCGATGAAATCCACTTATTACATTTTGTCCTGGGAAGCCCTTCTAACACAAGGGTCAATCACGAGGTTGCATTGAGACTGGCAAAGTCACTCACCCTGCTTTGTTGGTCTTGGTGTAGAGATTGCACATATTATGGGGGTCGCTTGAAGGTATAGCCACAATGATGAGTGGACACCTTTCAAGTTGATTTCGAGCTAGATACCCTGCCTTTGTGTGTGGATCGAACTGTCGACTGTTTCCCTAGGCATCACTATAGTAATTGGTAACCTTAGTGGCCTATCTCTCTAGGTTCTTTACACGAGCTGACTGTGGAGGGGCATGTCTTCATAGTACCTGGAATCGATGTTGGCCAAACTCACTCGGGCTCCTTGGAGGGTATACCCATGTTTATGTGTGGGAGATTGCACCAAGGTGTAATTTCATTAAGCATATCATCAACATAATTTTTCCACCCACTCTATCTAATCCCCTTCTTAATTTGTTCCCACGATGTTGGATTTCATCACCAACTAGTGCGTTCATTGCGAGAAGGTTTTGTTTGCTTGTTTGCTTACTAGATTTTTAGTGTGTGATGTTTGTTTTCCCTAGTGGACTCTAGGTTGGATTTTTATTTAATGGTGTCAGTTCTTGGAATGAACAATGAAGGAACCCCTTTTCTAAGGGAACCTTTTGTTTTTTCTTCTTACAGAAACTTTGGTCCTCCTCACATCGCTACTTTGAGCCTTCCAGGTCTCACAATTGGATTACCAGTATGGTTGTTTTCCACTCAGGTAATTCTGAATTCAGTAAGTGCTTCGGTCGTAAGCACTTCCCCCCAAGAACATCAACCTCATGTTGATCCTTCACCTTCTTCACCAATAAGATCTTATTCACCTTCTCCAATTGCAAGGTATTCTTCCATTTCATCTTCTTCATCGAGTGAAAGCTCTGAAGATAGTAACTCGATGGATAAGAAGAAGAAGAAAAGGAAGAATAAGAAGAATAAAAATAAACAGGATCTAAAATTCCAACCACTGTCGAACGTGTTGGAAAGAATCCAGTTACTATTGATCGTGTTGAGAGTGTTGATGATGCCAAGATCACCCAAACAACTCGTAAGCCCAAGTGCCCTTGCAGGATTTGTAAGGGTAGCCATCTTCTTAAGTATTTCCTTGGTCTATCCAAGGTTATAGAATCATGGTATACACACCCTCGCCAACCCATGTCGTCAGCCTCTGAACAACATGTTGATGACCTCCTATAAACTAGTCAAAATATCCTTGGTGTTGGTGTCAGAAGTCACTCCTGGATTGCAGTAGGAGCAGAGCCCGACGCCGATCAGTTTATGTCATGATTTAGTTTTAAATGGGGTGATTGAAGGTGAGTGAACTCATAACAGTATAGCTTTAACTCAGGAAACCAGGCCTAGTATGTAAAAAACAAGGGAGGTCTTGATCCAACTTCCATCAGTAAGTTGAGTATAAGATGAATAGGTGGAAGACTTAATGAGATGAGTGAGAAATACTACCTCGGGCATTAGGCCTTTAGTAGCTCGAGGAGGAAAAAATCAGAAGACAAGATCCTCTTGACCCCGAGTTTCAAGGAACTGAAAGGTGGCTCGACTGGATCCTCCAATTCCGATCCATTCAGCGTTGAGAAAACACAAGAAATGATTAGAAACCCTGCGACTATTATAGTGATCCAACCTACATCATCCTATAACAGTGAAACTCGACTGGATCCTCCAATTTTGAGTTGTTCTAACATAGTGTAAACAAAGAGATGGAAATAGGCTGACATCCATAAAGTAAGAAGTCTCAAATGCTAATACATAACCAAAGCAACCAATGCTTCATCAAAACTTTACAATCGGGAGCCTAGCTCAACCATCGATGCCCTGAAAAATATCAAAACTAGGTATATATATACTCCTAAACAATTGCCCAACAGAGGCATCTTAGACTTTCAGGATGGGGTGTCTTTTCAATCAAATCTGGCCTGCACTCCTCTTTCATACGCCAACTTAACTCTGCATGGCTCATGCTAAGGGGTAGCTAAACCCTTAAATGCAGAATTAGTGTGTGCAGACTTCCCTGGTGAGTCGAGGACATTGGAATGGCTTCTGTAGGAAAACTAGTATAGAGGACCACCACGGGTGGACTTCCTACCAGGACCTCCATACCTCGCAATTAATGAGTGAGTCGAGGTTTCAACCACCCCTTCTCTTCTTCATTCATTCCAAGCAGTTGTCAGGATTAAGATCAAGTCGAACTGGCACCTGGAGAACACGACGATCCCTTCTGCAGCTAAACCTGATGCTTCGGCCCTTTGCAAAGTTCCTTCTATCGCCCCCAAGTGACTACAGGCTGTGACCCTATTCCTATATTCAAAGGCACTTTCAGCACTTCGCGTCTCACAGCTGGGAGGAGTTTGTTCCTCATGATTTAAATTTACGATAGGCAAAATGACGACAAGCCTAATCGTGCACCACGTGTCCCTGCGGAATGGATGGCTGAGATGATTTCGGCACTTCAGGGCCTACCTTGCCACATGATGAACATTAGCACCCCTTCTCCAGGCCTATTCCTTTGTGACCAGGTGCCAAAACCGTGGGCCTGACTCTAGGCACTTTCGGCACTCTGGGGTTTAGGGTTTCGAGATGTGAAATGACGAGGAGCCCTTACCCTTTGAAATCCTGAATGTCAAAATGCCAACGTGACTAGATCTTGCACCACATGTCCTTCTGATCAATGGTCCTGATCTTTTCAGGATTTCTTGCACCGGGAGTTCACGATTTGTTTCTTCCTCAAATTCCTGATTGACCAATCTGCGAAAGCACGGGTGTGCGCCGTGTGTCCTTCAGATGGATGACCGAGATGGCTTTGTCATAAAAAGGGGGCTACCTTCATTCCCAGGCTCACTTGATGTGACCTGGCGCTAGGACCGTGGGCTCAGTTTCAAAGGTACCTTCGGCATTTCGCATTTCAGCAATTTGAGTTGCAGTGGATGGGAGATCCCTTGTTTCTTAAAATGTTGATCCCCGAAATGCCGATTGGCTGCCACCTACCCCAACTGGATTGGACGGCCCATATTTGCCTTGAAATATGGGTGTTATCTCTTGTGATAAATCTCAGGCAACTTGGTAGCCCCAAAAACCCGATGACCGTCGATTTTCTCTATAGATGGATCTTTGCCGCTGAAATCAGACTGCTCGCTTGCTTGCTTGCATTTTCCATCTGAAATGGATTTTTTATGTGTTGCTTTATTGCGCTCATGGTTGTGACCTTGGACTAGAACACATTTGATGGGTTTTGAAACCCCACTTCTTCGCATTCTACATCAAGGGTCTGAAATCGGGGAAAAACACCCTGCTTGCAAGAATTGGTGCTAACATTAGGCTCCATGGGGAATAGAATCATCCCTATGATTCTCTAAGAACTCATTTTGCAGTTCCAGTGCCTGGATGTTGGGCTATGGAGTCAAGCTCAAAAAAACCCCTGCTGAAAAATACAGGTCGAAAAGTAAAAGAAAAACAAAACAAGATACATGCTCAAAGGAACTTATTTATGTACAGTCCTAAACTAATAAAGTTCTTTACATGGGGCTAGGTGAAAGAAAACTTCCACCATAGTCATTCAAGCAACTTCTAGAACAAAAGCTCCTTCAATCTGTCGATGATGGATAACAGACGATGTAAACAGGAGGTCAGAATGGTTACATCCTTTAATTCATCTTCAGGGGCTATCGTGAAGATGAAGGTGGGTGGCTCCAAGGCATACAGGAAATTCCACTCCATGTATTTGCTGACAGGGTCATAGAATGAGTGGCCAATTCCAGAAAATTGGTGACAGGCAGCCTCCTCTACTACATAGTTGTTCACATGTGGCTGAATATTTCTGATAAGCATAGGTGAGCAGACAACTGTCATAGGCTCACTGATCATAAGCGGTGGTTGCTCGCTGATTAGCTCTGCGCAGTCTGTAAGATACATCTTCAGCTACTCCTCTGGTTCCTCTTCTTGTTGGCTCTCCCCTGGGTCAGATTCATATTCATCATAAATAGGGACCATGGGATGGCTCTTCTTGTTGTCATGTCATCCAATGTCTTTATAGTGATCAAATGTAGGATAAGCTTGTTGCTCATCATCACTATAACATTCATCAAAAAGGGGTTGACCTTCATTTCTATGTTCCTCCTCCAGAATAGTGATCCCTTCAAAAATATCCATTACAGGGACAGTGGTATCTGTTGCTTCTGTCTATTCATACATAATTTTTTTCTCTTTAATCCCAGGTAAAAATATATCATGAGAAACCCCTTGAAGGAAAAGAGAAAAATCCTCCTCCACAACCATCTCCTCTTTAAAAACGGGGAGGTCTTCGTCATCATAAGCAGGGCTACTAGGAACGTCTACTTCAACCCGATACCCAGGTGAGCCATCCACTATAGACCACATATGCTCTATAAACTCATAATTTCCACAAGAGGCATGTTGATCTTTATGAACATCTAAAAGAATATGTGCATCTAAAATAATGTCAGATGCTTCCATTCTAGGGCTAGCATAATTAATATCATTCAACACCTCTATATTTTCATAGAAAATGCTTTCCTCTATAATAAAAACTTCATCACAAACATGGTCTATAGGGCCAACAGAGGCTTCATGAAGCAAAGAAAACTTTGCACAACAGTTTTCAAACAAACAATCAGCTGGATAGTAATCTTTACAAAATGAATTGAAAGTTGTATGAAAATCTGTCAATGAATGGATGCTTGCAGTGGGAAGAGATCAACACTAATCAAGAGAAGCTCCCTTTAATGAATACCTGAAGAGCTTAATCTAGACATCTTCGTGCATGATATTAAGTCGATGAGTAACCTCATGAAAGTCCAGTAAATGCTCAGCTGGTACCCCCAAACTCTTTGTATGAAATTGAGGGAGGAAATATTCCCATTCATCTCTATCTGGCAGTGGATTAGGAAAACCAACTATCTAGGAAAAGTCACAGAAATCCAACCTTTGAGCTAATATATTTTCCATTTCGAGTTAGTGGAGTTGCCAATAAATCCTCAAATCATGGAGTCACCAGGTGAAAGATTCACAACCTTGAATATGCCTGGTCCTTGTTCACCATCAAAGGCCAGATCTTACGTTGTTGTTACCCCATGAAGCTTCTCAGGCTGAGAAAGAAGTTGTTGAAACCTTCTCGAGAGAGCTCCTCTGGGTCATCTTTCAGGTGTGCTAACAGCAGCCACAGCTGAAACAATGATGTGGAGACCTTAGAGTCGCCACAGTGGAGTCGCCAGGTGCACAGTAGCAATCTTTAAGGGCTCTGATGTCTGATGCACCTTCAGAATCAGAGGCTCAATGTCATTCTACCCAGGGGAAATATTCAACTTTGTCCCTGGAAATAGTGCCAGAAATGTTGGCATTAGAAGTCACTCCTAGATTGCAGCAGGAGTAGAGCTCGACACCCATCAGTTTATGTCACGATTTAGTTTTAAATGGGGTGATCGGAGGTGAGTGAACTCAGAACAGTATAGCTTTAACTCAGGAAATCGGGCCTGGTATGTAAAAAACAAGGGAGGTCTTGATCCAATTTCCGTCAATAAGTTGAGTATAAGATGGATAGGTGGAAGAATTAATGAGATGAGTGAGCAAGACTACCTCGGGCATCAGGCCTTTGGCAGCTTGAGGAGGAAAAAATTAGAAGACAAGATCCTCTTGACCCTGAGTTTCAAGGAATTGAAAGGTGGCTCGACTGGATCCTCCAATTCTGAGCCATTCAGCGTTGAGAAAACAGAAGAATTGATTAGAAACCCTGCGACTATTACAGTGATCCAACCTACATCATCCTATAACAGCGCAACTTGTCTGGATCCTCCAATTTTGAGTTGTTCTAACACAATGTAAATAAAGAGATGGAAAGAGGCTGACATCCATAAAGTAAGAAGTCTCAAATGCTAATACATAACTAGAGCGACCAACGCTTCATCAAAACTTTACAATCGGGAGCCTAGCTCAACCATCGATGCCCTGAAAAATATCAAAACTAAGTATATATATACTCCTAAACAATTGCCCAATAGAGGCGTCTTAGACTTTCAGGATGGGGTGTCTCTTCAATCAAATATGGCCTGCACTCCTCTATCATAATCCAACTTAACTCTACATGGCTCATGCTAAGGGGTAGCTAAGCCCTTAAATGTAGAATTAGCATGCGCAGACTTCCCTAGTGAGTCGAGGACATTAGCATGCGCAGACCAATACAGAGGACCACTGCGAGTGGACTTCCTGTTGAGACCTCCATACCTCGCAATTAATGAGTGAGGTGAGGTTTCAACCACCCCCTCTCTTCTTCATTCATTCCAAGTAGGTGTCAGGATTAAGATCAAGTCGAACCGGCACCTGGAGAACACGGTGATCCCTTCTGAAGCTAAACCCGATGCTTCGGCCCTTTGCGCAGTTCTCTCTATCGCCCCCAGGTGACTATGGGTTGTGACCCTGTGCCTATCTTCAAAGGCACTTTTGACACTTCACGTCTTGTGGCTCGGAGGAGGTTGTTCCTCATGCTTCAAAGTTATGATAAGTGAAACGGTGACAAGCCTAATCGCGCACCACATGTCCCTGCAGAATGGACGGCTGAGATGCTTTTGGCACTTCGGGACGTGCCTTTCCACGCGATGCACATTAGCACCCCTTCTCCAGGCCTATTCCTTTGTGACTAGGTGCCAAAACCATGGGCCTAACTCTGGGTGCTTTCGGCACTTGTGGGTTCGGGGTTTTGAGATGTGAAATGACAAGGAGCCCTTACCCTTTGAAATCCTGAATGTCGAAATGTCGACGTGACTAGATATTGCGCCACGTGTCCTTCTGATCAATGGTCCCGATCTTTTCAGGATTTCTTGCACCGGGAGTTCACGATGCATTTCTTCCTCAAATTCCCATTTGACCAATCTGCGAAAGCACGGGTGTGCACCACGTGTCCTTTAGATGGATGAACAAGATGGATTTGTCATCAAAAGGGGGTTACCTCCATTCCAAGGCTTGCTTGATGCAACCTGGCGCTAGGCCCATGGACTCAATTTCAAAGGTACCTTTGGCATTTTTCATTTCAGCAATTTGAGCTGCAGTGGATGGGAGATCCCTTGTTTCTTAAAATGTCAATTCCCAAAATGTCAATTGGCTGCCACCTGCCCCAACTAGATCGGACGGCCCAGATTTGCCTTGAAATATGGGTGCTATCTCTTGTGATAAATCTTGGGCAACTTGGTATCCCTGAAAACCCAATGACCATCGATTTTCTCTATAGATGGATCTTTGCCGCTATAATCAAACTACTCACTTGCCTGCTTGCATTTTCCATCCGAAATGGATTTTTTGTGTGTTGCTTTATTGCGCTCATGGTTGTGACCTTGGACTAGAACGCATTTGATGTTTTTTGAAACCCCACTTCTTCACATTCTAAATCAAGGGTCTGAAATCGGGGGAAAACACCCCACTTGCAAGAATTGGTGCTAACACTTGGGAAGAAGAAAACGAGAGTCAAGTTTCCTTGTAGGTTATGCGGAGGGAGTCATCAAACCCACCTTTTCCCTCGTATGGATGAAGCCTCAAAATTACTGGAAGACATGACTATTTCACTGCCTCAACTTCCAACTACTTATCGCAAGCTTACTTTCAACCCATCGGTAATTGATGAAATGATCAATCTGGCCCCTTCATTAGTAAATCCGGTTGATTAGGTAGTCAATCTAGTCACGTACTTAGTTGAACTAGTTGACCAATTGGTCACTCTGATCCCATCCTCGGTCAATCCCACTCTCCCGTTAGAGAGTGCAACCCAAGCGGTCGACTCATTTCCACCCGACGATCCCATTCTCCCCTTGGAGAATGAAACCCAAGTGGTTGATTTGATGTCATTATCAGTCGATCCTACTCTCCCGCTAGAGATTAAACCTGATACTGCCCATGTTTTCCTCGTTGATACAGAATCTACTATGTTGAGGGGGATTTCTCCTCCCCTAGAACCCCTTCCAAGTAATGAGGCCATATGTTTTAATTGGGGTGTGCTAACTGGACCTCGTCTTCCCTCTCACATTCCTTTCCAGATTATAATACAGGTTTGTGGTTGGGACATTCCTCAGACGCTGATAGATGAAGGTGCATCCATTAGTATTTTTTCCTCTATTGCTTGGCAAGATTTGGGTTGTCCTCAGCTTGTGTTGGTTATGAGAAATCTGTTAGATTTTAACAGAAGAACCAGTCAACTTCTAGGGACCCTTCCTCAGTTTCCTGTGACGTTGGGAGGGAAAATTGTCTTTATCGATGTCATGGTAGTCCACGACCCCTTGGATTTCACTTTGCTCCTTGGGAAAGATTATGTCTATGCCATGAAAGTTATTGTGTCCACTCTTTTTCGTGTCATATCTTTCCTGCAAGATGGAAGAATTGTGACTATTGATCAACTTTCATTTTCCGGTCCTGACTTGACCTCGATGAATCCCTTAAATTGTTTGTATATGTAGTAAGTTTCACCCTTGCCATAGGTCAATTATGTGCCATTGTCTCCCATGGATTCAACTTCTAATGGCCTAGATCCAGTAGCTGACATGGTTATCTCTTCGATAGGGTCTTTAGAGTTTGATCTCCTTACCCATGTTGTGACCATCGACATGGTGTCCTTCCAGAGTGTTGTTATTCCATCCAATGAAGATCTCTTGGAGGCCATGACCGAGTTTTGTCCCTTGACATGGTGGCCTTCCAGAGCATTGTCCTCTTGGAAGCCATGATCATGAAGAGTATTGAGCATGATTTTCTGATTTCAAGCTCATTAAAAAATGAAACCAGCCTTGAGCATGGTTTTCTTCTTTCAAGCTCATTAAAAAAATGAAACCATCCCCGAGGATAGTTTTCGAGTCTCCATAGAAACCTTGTTAAAAAATGAAACAGAATTTACAAGAATAGTTTTTCTTCTCTGTGTCAAGCCCATTAAAAAATGAAACAGAGGTCTAGGGATTGAACCTGGATTCATGAGCATAGTTCTTGTTTCTGTGTCAAGCTCGTTAAAAAAATGAAATAGATTTCCCCCTCTCTGTTTGAGTCAAGTCCTTTGTTTGGTATTTGAAGCTTCAATTCATTATCCTTTATAGTTGGATAAAACAAATTTTGGGGGGCATTTTTCTCAGCCTATGGACTTCATGCTGAAGTTAAACCACTAGCTTCTTAAGCTGGGGGCTAAGTACCAACCTTGCAAATTCGTGAACCATGCGTTGGGAAGTCACAAGCATAGTTTTCTATGGTTCAATCTTGTGTAAAAATGAAACCACCTACCTCAAGCATAGTTTCCTCTGGTTCAATCTTGTGTAAAAATGAAACCAGGTCCAAGCATAGTTTTGGCTAGTTTTAAGCTTGTGTAAAAATAAAATCTATCCCAAACATAGTTTTGTTTTGTTTTAAAGCTTGTGTAAAAATGAAAACAATCCCAAGCTGAGTCTTTGTTCTTTCTCATGCTCATAAATACATGAGAATAAGTTACCAAGCTTAGTCTTTGTTCTTTCTCATGCTCATAAATCAATGAGAATGTAGCCGAGTATACTTTTATCACTTTTTCGAACTCGTAAAGGTTATACGAAAAAGGAACCCACTGGAGTTCCCTTTAAGCTCTTTTTAGACTCCCTAAACATGAAAATATTGCCGAGCGATCTTGTTATTTTCACGCTCATTAAAGTATTAGAAAGCATGTCTATTGAGCAATAGTTTATCACTTTTTTGGTCTCATTGGACTAACTTATGAAAAAGGACCTTATGGAGTTCTCTTTAAGTGTTTTTTAGACTCTCTAAATATGAAAAATCTATGAGTTTTCTTTCTTTGGACTCGTAAAACAAACATCGAAAGGCCCATATGGGACTGAAGCATTCCTTCCTAGGGTTTGTTAAACATACTTTGAGGGAATCATCCAAAGGATGATCTTGCATATACAAGAATATGTTATCCTCCTCAAGCTTGCGTAAAAATAAAGAGGTACTCGCCAGAAATGGTGGGGGAAAATTTGCAAAAGAAATGTATCTAAACATGTATTCCATGGAAGATTCACCTTTGAACATGACACCCTTTCACTTGCTTTGTGTCTAGGTTGGGAAAATACACTTGTCTCTTGATCATACTCATTTATAAGATTACAAATCGGTCTGTGATCCCTGTTGTTGTGTCAGTGTTTCCAAGACAGTTGTTGTGTCGTTAATATGTTCAAAGAGAAGTTCAACCCAGAAATCCTTCTATTGCGTCAGCCATTTTTGCAGTCCTTAAGCCTTTTATTGTGTTAGCCATCCTTGAGTCAGTCCTGAATCACTTGTTACTCTGATCTACTTTAAATCTTGTTACCCATTTCATGTCATTGATGTGGGATACATTAAGGCCCTCCTGTAACGAGTCTTTTCTTGTCGACTTCAACTCATTATCCAGAAATTAGACTTAGAAACTAATTGGTATCTTGTAACTTGCATGCCTCAATGGCAGGTTTCCTCACTTTTGACAGTGGATTTTCATTATTGACCCCTGACCGAAAGATTTCACCAAGTGTTCAACCTCAACCCATTAATTCACATTCATTGGATTGTAATAGAGTACCTTGGGAGTCATTGACATTAATGGTGATTTCCCTTGCACTTGTTAATGGTATATACTAATGACCAGTAATCAGGTGGTTTCTACCATGTTTGACTTCAACACCTGTAATCACATGGCTAGATTCATACTATAGAGTGGTGGAGATGAAGACCCTAGATCTTTTTTGACAGATTTAGGTTGCATTGGAGTATATTCAGTTTGTACTATTGCATAGATCCACATTGTATGTCTTGTGGCTATGTTCAAATTTGAGTCTTTAACACATAAATCCATAGTGTATTTTTGGTGGCTATGTTCAGATTTGAGTCATAATGGCATGGATCCATAGTGAATGTTTGGTGTCCATGAGATGTATTACTTGACATGGATCTACACATGTCGACATTTATGCTTTGAGTCAATTGTATTTTGAGTATGGGAATGCCTACCTTAGTGATGATATATTATTGTACTGTATTTCCTTGTTTGTTGGCAGGTTTTTGACCGACTGTTCCTTGTTCCCTACACACACTCGACAAATTATTTCAGCTATCACTTTGTTCTAACTTCATACTTTGGGGGGCTCTCTATTACACATTATTTTCTTCATCCTTATGACCATTAATGATGTAAACCTATCCTTTGTCTATAGAAGGATCAATAGCCTAAATTCCTGAAGAAAGAAGGGAGAAGAGCATTCCCTGAGAGAAGAAGTTGTATTTTCCTTTGTAAAAACCCTATTTTGGAGGATTTTCGCAGGTTGATCAATACACAGGGTGTGGAAATTCCTAGTTTCCACAGGCTAAAATATAGCTAGGGTGAGGAAATTCCTGGTTTCCGTAGGTTGCACTATAGCTAGGGTGAGGAAATTTATGGTTTCCATAGGCTGCACTATAGCTAGGGTGAGGAAATTTCTGGTTTCTGTAGGCTGCACTATAGCTAGGGTGTGGAAATTCCTATACGTGGAAAAATGAGCCTCTTCTCGATGCTTCTAGAAGGAGAATCTTCTATGGTGAGGTGGCCTCCAAATGGTTTGGATATTACTTGCTTTCATGATTTAGTGGGATCATCCTAACCTCCTTACCTTATCCTCTTCAACTTATAAAAGGAGAGGATCTCTCATGGAGAAAGTTAGTTGAATTTGGCTTGATATTGTTATCTTGGTTAGATTGGATTTGAGCTTTTCTTTGTCAAGATATATTGTGATATGGTCTCAGAATCCTTGGATCAAGAAGTGTGTAGGAAGCAAGGAATCATTGGAAGGAACCTTATGACATCAAGGCATCTGGTTGTAATCTCTCTTCCTATTATTAATATAATACAGTGGCATGCTTCTTTCCCATAGAATTATCTTTGTTTTATTGCATAATTCCTTGATCATATGCATAGGTTGTCATTGACTGTATTCTCTCTCCTTTCACTTTGGTTGGTTTGTGTCTCATTGTAGAGTCAATATCACAACAGTACCAGAGTGAAGAAGGGAGAACAAAGACATAAGGAAGCGATATTCAAAGGTATGTCACTCATCCTTTCTTTGATGTCAGATTCAATGATTAGAACCTAGAAAAAGTGCCATGTCTTGTCTTGTTTTGTTCTAGATCTGGGTGGATCTAGGGAGATTAGTTTATGTCTGCATTTATTGATTTATCCCACAACACCACATGCCTGTATATATGTCTTCATCCATATGCTCCAAAAGGCATACTTCTATCCATCAAACGGTGGTATTCCATTTGTATACATGTTGTTTATCTCCATGATCTACCTTTTAGAGGTTAAACTAATTTTTGAAGGAACCTGCTCTGAAACCAATTGTTGGATTACTGAGTGATCCAAAAATATCTTTTAATGGCTGTGGTTGAGTTATTAAGCATGTGTGTATTAACCATTCAGGAAGCTAATGAATGAGGATAAATATAAGAGGATTATATCACAACCATTAGCTCATATACATAACTAAACATAAGAAATTAGAACAAAAAACCATAACAAGAGAAGTGATAACGGAGTTTGGCACAAAATTGCCTATGTCTCCGAGCCTTTGTCTCACTGGGGGAGGCTTCTTTATTAATTATTCAATGCTTGAAAATTACATCAAAATTACATCAAATGGAATCCATTATGATCTCATTGTGTTATGCTCGACCTCATAAATCCAACTCAACTGACGACACTGAAAAAGATTGAGTGTATCTCCCAAAAATGGCCCGCAAGTGTCTACTCCTCAACAGCTTCCCTGCATAAAAAGGCTTTGGCTTGGATTTGCTTAAGCATAGCTCTGATATGAATTTCCTCGTGGCCTCAAACAAGCCTGTTTTTTATAGATCTAAAGTTGGTTATACTTCTGCAACTTCCTCCCAAAATATGGGCTCAAAAAGAGCCCAATATCTCCCAAAATGGGCCAAATCCTCCACTAGCATGCCTGAAAATCAATAAAAATCCACTAAACATAGATAAAACCCACTCTATGTTACAAAATTAAAATATAGCCCAAAGGCCCTAGGCGCGCGCGCTAGTATAGGGTCACATGTCAGCACATATGGCCAAGTGCCAGCCCAAAGGGTTGCGCGCTAGCCCTCAACTCTCGTTAGCTCCTGGTTTTGAGGTGCTTTACATGGGACCACAGTCTAGAAGATAAACCCCAGTGCGCCCTTGTAGGATTAGGTACCGGTCATGTGGAAACAACCTAATATTTGAGGGCTATATCCTATCCAACCTCCATGCTAATTGTATTAAGTCAGATTCGTGAAGAGAGGGTGTATGGAGTAATACTGTAACCGAGGACTGGGGCTTAGGCCCCAACACTTTCTGCCTCCAATCCAACCCACATGTAACATTAAATATAATATTTGGGAGATGCTATAACAAGTACCACAATGGAAAATTTGGCATTATGTCCTTTATTAAGGCTCTAATCTTGGAGGGGAAGTCATCGATTCAATTCTTGGGGAGACCAAAAATCTTGCATACACCAAACGAGTCAACCACAGGTGGCACTTGGCAGCCCAAGTCTAGGCCACGTGGCACCACCCTATTTTCCAATTCCAATGCCACTTGTCAACACGAGAATGGTATGATTCTTCTGCTCAGTCAATAACCATACCTTCCAGTTGCCTACCCAGTCAATGTCCATACCTGTCACATGTCACCATACGTGTCACCAAGATGTGCATGAGTTGACGAATCTGTTCCATACCCTACGCACAAAGTTGGGTATCAAATATTTGGAGAAAAATTTGGTGTTAAAGAACCACAGTTGTCTTCATAGATACATTCAAGAGGAAATGGAGTTCCTCAATGTCTCTTCTCTTGGTGCGACATACTAGTATCCTGCCAAGATTGAGCAGAAGTTCAAACAAAAGAAGCAAGACTTTGGTTCTGCAAATCAGAAGCAAGGGAAAGTTACCCCCAAACTATCGAACAAAGGAGCAAGCCAAGGCGGGGCAAACCAAGATAACCAGCCAAAGACACAAGAAAAGAACAACATAACAAAGCCAAAAAAGGACATGGGGAAGTGGAGTGAGTTCCATAAGAGCTCCACTCACAACACAAGTGAGTGTCGTGCCAAGCAGTCACTAGTAGCCGAGTTGAAGGCATCTGAATTGGATGCAGGATCCAACTCTGAATCAAAAACCGTCAAGGGGAATGACAGGGGGAAGTAGATTATCGATGAAGATCCCAATGCCACCATTGCCACCATGAAGATCTATAAGAAGAAACCATAAGATCCAGAGGAGGTAGAGTGCCTCTTCCATTCCTAGATGTGGGTAAAGGGTTCCCCGTTGTAATTCATTGTCGACAGCAGGAGCTAGAACAACCTCATCTCAGTAGAGTTCATGAAATGACTGGGCTTGCTGACCATAGCACACCCACAACCATACACCATTGGGTGGCTTCACCAAGGATGGGACCTCCGCGTAAGCCATCAATTTCGCCTTCCCTACATCATCAAGCCCTTCACATATGAGGTATTATGTGACATTTCT
Source organism: Picea engelmannii (assembly GCA_009831015.1). Lineage (NCBI taxonomy): Eukaryota > Viridiplantae > Streptophyta > Pinopsida > Pinales > Pinaceae > Picea > Picea engelmannii. Next base: position 745,026 of record ML781709.1, read on the forward strand.
CCTCTTGATGTTTCAAATGTATTATTAGGCCAAACATACTTATGGAAGTGGCATGTTTTGTATGATTCTAGGCCTCATGTTGTTACTATTACTTTGGGAAATAAGTTGTACAGGACATCAGAAATAGCACCACCTACAACCATCTCTTTGGTTACTGCAAAACAATGCAGTAAGCCCATTGCCAAAACCAGGAAATTTGTTTTCCTGATGATCCACCCTCATGGAAAGAAGAATACTATCACCATGACCTCTAGACAAGGCCCCTCTACATGACAACAAAAGATGGATAAGGTCATGGAGGAGTACAAGGACATCTTCACCTCCCCCGTAGGGGTGCCTCTACATTGTTAGGTGAAGCACCCCATCGATCTGACCCCAGGTGCACCGCTACCCAATGGACCAATCTATCAGTGCTCTATTATGGAGAATCACAAAATCAAGAGGAATATTCAAGAGTTGTTTCAGAAAGGTCACATCCAACCTATTTCATTTCCCTATGGGAGCCTGCTTGTGTTGGTACAGAAGAAGGATGGGACTTGGAGACTCTGCATTGACTATCGGGCACTGAACAAGATCACTGTCTAGAATAGGTACTCAATCCCATGGATTGATGAACTTTTGGACCAACTCAAGTGGGAAAAATACTTCAGCAATATTGAATTGAAGTCTTGGTATCACCAGGTACCAATCGAACCCTCTGATGTGTGGAAGACTGCCTTCAAATATAAGGAGGGAATTTTCAAATGGTTGGTCATGCATTTTGGGTTGACGAATGGCCCTACAACCTTCATGAGACTAATGGATGACATATTGCATCCATTCACCAACTCATTTGTAGTGGTGTACTTGGATGACATTCTGATATTCAGCCAGACTTGGGAAGAGCACCTCTACCACATCCGACAATTCCTCCAAACACTGTGACAACACAAGTTGTGTGCCAATTTGGAGAAGTGCACTTTTGGCATGACCCAGGTTCAGTATTTGGGATACATTATTGATGAGTGGGGGGTGCATGTGGATCTATCCAAGATCCAAGTCATTCAGGATTGGCCAGCCCCAACTACCCTAACAGAGCTCTGCATTGTTTTGGGTCTTTCCAATTTCTACCGCAGGTTTGTGTTGGGATTCTCTCATATCACTTGGCCCTTGAGTCAAGTCATGAAGGGAGGAGAGAAAACAAAATGATTTTGGTCTAAATCTCAATAGAATGCCTTCGATGATTTGAAGCATCACCTCTGCTCTACACTAGTGCTCACATTACCAGACTTGCAACAACCATTTGAGATTGAAACAGATGCCTCCGACTATGCTATTGGGGCAATCCTTACTCAACAGGGGCATCCAATGACATATCATAGTGAGACACTTTTCGACACAGTCCGGAATTATACCACTTATGACAAAGAGATGTATTTCATTGTGTAGGCTTGCCAACAATGGAAGCATTACATTTTGGGAAAGGAAACGGTCATCCACATAGACCACCAATCCTTGCAGTTCATATAGACATAAGGGAAGTTGTAGAACGATTTCCATCAGAAGTGGTCCACATACCTGCAATAGTTTCATATGAACATTAAGTACAAGAAAGAAAGAACCAATAATGTTACAGACTGCCTCAGGCAACCCCCTATCATGGAGCTAACCATAGTGCTCAACTCTTGTGGGAACAAGACTTCCGATTGGCCGCTTCTCTACAAAAGTGATCCAGAATTCGGCCACACATACAATACACTCTTGGAGGGTAAGAAAGTTCCTAATTTTCACCTCCAGGATGCCCTGCTATGTCACCTGGGACATCTTTTTGTTCCTTCAAGTGAGCATGCCAAGATGATTTGGGAGGGACACTATAGTCGAGTTGTTGGGCATTTCGGGGTCGAAAAAACCATGGCAGTTCTGTAAAATTATTTCTATTGGTTGAACCTTCAAAAAGATGTAGGGAAGTACATCAAGTCCTGCACTTCTTGTGCCATTGCAAAATCGACCATCAAGAAGCAACGCCTCTATACTCCACTGCCTACTCCTAGTCAACCTTGGGAATCCATCTCCATGGATTACATGTCAGGCCTTCCTTTTACTAAGCATGGAAATGACTATGTTTTTGTGGTCGTCAACAGATTCTCGAAGATGTCCATTATGATGAACTACAAGAAGAATATCACAGCAGAAGCCACTGCTAAACTCTTCTTTGACTGGGACAGCAATTTCCTTAGTACATTTTGGTCCAGCCTCTGGTCGATGCTGGACACCAAGCTCACCAAGTCCACAGCTTTCCATCCACAAACTGATGTCCAAACAAAGGTCATCAACTGGATGATTGTACACATTATGCACATGTACAACTCAAAGCATCCACGCACATGGGATGAGAGTGTCCCCTACGTACAACACAGCTACAACAGGGCTCTCCATAGCTCAACTAGCCACAACCCCTTTCAGGTGGGCTTGGGATTCCAGCCACTATTTCCCATTGATGTAGCCATGTCATTTGCGGCTACTCAGGTAGATTCAGCCCATGTCCAGTCTAAGGTTGACAAGGAAAACAACTTCATTGAGTGCATTCAGCACATCTACCAACAGGTTCATGAAATCTTGGATAGAGCCAATGATAAGTGCAAGCAATGACATGATCAACATCGGGTGCAAAACAACTTCCAGGTGGGTGACAAAGTGTGGCTACATTTGAAAAAGGAGTGCCTATCTGGACCCTACCACAAGATTCACCCACTCCAATATGGGCCATACACCATCACCAAGGTTGTAGGGGGCAATGCCTTTGATCTTGATATTCCACCATTCCCTGGTCTACAACCAGTGTTCAATGTGGACTGCCTTCGACCCTACTTTCCACCTCTACTGGACACATTCGACATGGCAGAACAACTCACACCGACAGAGTTAAACCCAGATTGCATGGAACAAGCCATAACTGATCAGATTATGGCCACACAGATCAAGAACACCCGCCAAAAGATGATTTAGTTATATTGAGTTGTCAAAGCAGGCCAACTCCTTCACCAAGGCAACTGGCTCACCAGGGACCAAGTTCAACAGAAGTTTCCTCATCTCATGGAGGAACTCAACACAATGGGAACCATTGCTTCCTAAGGGGGGAGGAATGATCTAGGTGGATATTGGTGGCCACTCGCCTATTCCACTTGGACCCACACCATTGTTTCTTTCAGTTTTTCAGTTTCCTTAATTGTAGCACAATTTACTATTTTTAGTATTTTTTCAGGTCCTGAACTTCCGAAGTCGTTTTGAGGCCCTAAACGACATTTTTTGGGCATGAATGCTTGGGAAAATATGAGTACGTTCCGAACTAGATATTCATTGCCAGCGGTGTATTCCTCGGATAGATCTTTCTAACGATGTATCATGTGTGTTGAACGAAGATAGTATGCCAACGTTACGACCCCGGGAAATTGATGTACCAATTTACCCCAACGGGGCCCATATTCTGGCATTTCATCTCCTAGGGTTAGATTTTTGGATGTTAGGGTTTTTCATTGTTTCTCAATAATATATAGGATTTCAAGCCTCATTGTAGCATAGAGTTCAGAGGCCAGTAGCCACCACATCTCTTCCCAGAGATAACCTACCAGTGCCCGAGCTATTTTATTTCGATTCTGTCTATAAGCATATTTTAGTCATTTGTTGTTAATGAAATGATGTTTTACTTCCTGCATCTCTATGTTCATGTGTATTTTTGTATTTCATTGTGTTCCTGCATAAATCCGGATCTCTAGACCTGTTTACCCTTCTCTTTCTTTTGTTGTGGAGTTGAGCCTTTATGTCGTGTTTCCTTCCTGGTTGACATAGGTTTCCTGTACAAAGTTTGTCTGTTCCAACACTTGGCAACACAATGCTTGGGTGAATGACAATAAGTACATGGATAAAGATTCCACAAGTTTTAGATTACTTGATTATGCTTATTATAATCAAAAGGAGAATTGGTAAAAACATGACCATTATACCTTCCATGTTGATCTTCACCTTGTTTTGGATATGACTTGTATTCACTACCAAAATCCTAAAGTGATGCGCCATTACCTTTTGTGAAGTGTTCCTGCAATGTCTCAAGTTGGCCATTTGAAGCATTACTTACTTCCGAAGTTTTGGAAGCTATCTTGGAGGTTGTTCCAAGGTCCCCTTTGCCATATCTCAATCCCAAATATCAAGGCCTTTCCACAACCTCAATAGGATTAACAATGCCTTGACCTTTACATCCAAGGCCCTTCCCTTCTTCATAACCCATCTTGGTTAGTATTCTCAGACCTACACCTTTTGTATGTTTTTCGAATGCACCAAAACCAACTTGATGAGAAGAAGGAGAATTTGATGAATAACCTTCACTGCATACCTCAGATATGTTTTCTAAAATAGATGTAGAAGGCACTTCCTTCAATCCCCCTTTGACTTTGTTGTTCTTTGAATCTTTCACTTGAACTGTGCTCTTTCGTTACAAGTAGTCTTCATACAACACCTTCACCATCTCGGCCATGGCAAACACCGAATTTCTGAACTCCTTCTCATATTAAGAAATTCCTCCTATAGATGCCATATGCTCCCTTGAGATGATATCTTCCTTGGATAACATGCAAAACTCAATCCAAACGTCAACTAGCTCTGATACCACTTGATCCAAAAAGATCTTTTAATGAGTGTGGTTGAGTTATTAAGCATGTGTGTATTAACCATTTAGGAAGCTAATGAAAGAGGATGAAGATAAGAGGATTATATCACAACCATAAATTGATATACAGAAATGAACATAATAAACAAGAACAACAAACCATAACAAGCGAAGTGATAATGGAGTTCGGCACAAAATTGCCTACATCTTCGGGCCTTTGTCTCAGTGGGGGAGGCTTCTTTATTAATTCTTCAATGATTGAAAAGTACATCAAACATACATCAAATGGAATCCATTCTGATCTCTCTATGTTCTTCTTGATCTCAAAAATCCAACACAACTAATGACACTGAAAAAGACTGAGTGTAGCTCCCAGAAATGGCCTGCAAGCATTCTTCTCCTCAATAGCTTCCCTGCATAAAAATGGCTTTAGCTTGGATTTGCTTCAACATAACTCTAATATGATTGTCCTCATGGCCTAAAACATGCCTAGTTTTTATAGATCTGAAGTTGGTTATCCTTCCCCAACTTCCTCCCAAAATTTGGGCTCAAAAGGAGCCCAATATCTCCCAAAATGGGCCAAATCCTCCATTAACAGGCCTAAAAATCAATAAAACTCCACTAAACATAGGTAAAAACCCACTCTATGTTACAAAATTCAAATATAGCCCAAAGGCCCTGGGCGCGTGCGCTAGTATAGGGTCACATGTCATCACATATGGCTAAGTGCCAGCCCAAAGGGCTGCGCACTGGCCCTCAACTTGTGCTAGCTTTTGGTTTTAGGGTGCTTTACATGGGACCACGGTCTAGAAGATAAACCCCGACGTGCCCATGTAGGATTAGGTACTGGTCCTATGGAAACAACCCGATATCCGAGGGATATATCCTATCCAACCTCCGCGCTAACTGTATTAAGTCGCAGTCATGAAGAGAGGGTGTATGGAGTAATACAGTAACCGCGGGCTCGGGCTTAGGCCCCAACCCTTTCCGCCTCCAATCCAACCCACATGTAACATTAAATATGATATTTGGGTGATGTTATCACAAGTATCATCATGGTGCATTTGGAATTAGGTCCTTTGTTAAGGCACTAATCTTGGAGGGGAAGTCGTCGGTTCGATTCTTGGGGAGACCAAAAATCTTGCATACACCAAATGAGTCAACCATAGGTGCCATGTGGCACTACCCTATTTGCCAATTTCAATGCCACTTGTCAACAAAAGAATGGTTCGAGTCCTCTGCTCAATCAACAACCATACCTGCCACTTGCTTGCCCGATCAGCGTCTGTAGCTGCCACGTGTCACCGTAGGGTTGGGCCACATGGCACCTGTATGAGCATGCCACATGTCACCCTTCCAGTGGTGACACATGTCACATTCTGGCTGGTCCATGTCAACTGTATAGAGCCCACTATGCCTCTTCCATGTTTCATGCTTCCACTTTAGCATGACATCATGCTAACATCAGCGTTGACTTTTTACTGTGGACTTATTTGACTTTTTACCTTTTTGGCAAAACGGTTAGAGTGTGATAACTCTCGCATATGGCGTCCATTTGGGAAAGTAAATATATGGTCAGAATTAGCCTGATGAGATGGTCACAATGGAATTAATTTTGGACAATTCTAAGAACTTTCATTTTGAACCTCTTTTAGCCCTATCAGGCTCCTAGATTCGATTCTGGATCACTGAGAGGGAGGGTGAATTAGTAATAGACCAATCTAATCCTTTTTAACCATATAATGAAAGTGTTATATCAATGTAGAATTATCATCCAATATTTACAGAGTAAATAAACAATGAACAAATGAACACATACACATACATAGTACACCAGTGTTTTTATGTGGAAACCCAAAGTGGGAGAAAACCACAGAATGCTTTTTCTTATATGTCTTGAAAAATTAAATTCATTGGAAGCACCAACTTCCTTTGTTTTCCAGCTGCAACTGGAAGGAGGCTCCAACCCCCTAGTTTCTTAGGCTACAACCTGAGGGAATTTGTTGGCACAGGGGCAGATTCGAGGTTCAATGCTTCAACAACGCACCAACAAAACCCTAACTACCGACCCTTTTGGAAACACTTGCAAAGTAGATGAAGTCTCACGTGAGGTAGAGGAAGGGGGGGTTGCATGACTCAAGTTTCTACAACCTAGCTGGGACACAAATATGTGATTACAATACTTAACAGAGCACTTAGCAGTTAACATTCATTAGCATTTAACCCTTATTCACATCACAGGTAAAACCCTAATTACAGAGCAGCGCAGTATTCAACAAGATCTAACACATCCAAGCACTTGGCACATAGAAATAGATCAGATCTAGAATCCATTCATATTACTAATCACTAAGCTACTATATTAGATGCATCTAACATACAAAAATATGACAATACTAAGCATAATCACATCAATCACACAAAGCAACCATAACACAGGATATACGTGGTTCACCCCCAGTGTGGGGCTACATCCACCAACTCTTCATCTTCCTTATTATCTTCTTTAAATCTCTCACATGCACAGAGCCACAAAACCAACTCTGCATATGATAATAGATCTACGCGTACCTCGCCAGATCCTTCTTCCTCGAGATTGGCATAGCACAAAGCCTCTTTACAATCACTTGCACACATCTCTTCAAATTCCCAACACACAATATGCACAAATCCTTTACAATCACATAGATAAACTACTTACATTGCTTACACTTAGCATGATATCACCCTTAGCACCACCTACTTACATCGCCTACACTTAGCATGATATCACCCTTAGCACCACCTACTTACATCGCCTAACTTTCTACTTATATATTACAAAAGGGGTATTATAACCCTAAATTGCACTAGACATGTACCTGGCATCAGGCCATCTAACTTGCTATCTTTGCCAAGCCATCACTGAACAACTCTTCTAAAAACCATTGTTTTGAAGGTGTACATGCCCTACACCATTACTTCCCACATATACACACTTGCTGAGCCACTACAGCCTGCGTACACTCACAGAATATCGTGAAAAATAAAAATTGCAAAGGGATACGGGTTTCTGGGCCGTTACTTAACCATTTGAACACCCATAGCTAGTCACCCCAACTGTTACTATCTCTTTTGGCCTATAAAATAATGGGTTGGGGTCCCATTCCAACAATAAGCACGGGAGCAAAGAAACTCTGCCCATTTTATTATTCCCCCTTTGCCCCAATTGCAAGCCCTAGACAAGTTTGTGAGTCTGCTTTGATCTGCCTATTTGGTACTGTTAGTGACTCCCTGCAATCTGCGATTGGGCCTGAATTTATTTCTTGGTCTTGAATTTTCATCATTTTCCCCTTTTTTTTTGCTTTAGAAGAAAAGAAAAGAATTCATTTTCAAATTTCTTGTTTTGAAGCATAAAACAATAAAAAAAAAATCTTTCATTTCTTTGTTTGGTAAAGTAGTTTAGGTTAGTTGCTTCATTTACCAAGGAAAAAGAAAGTTTTCTTAAGTTCTTTACTTGAATGCTTAGGAAATTAAGTAGCTCGTAGTTGAGCAAAATCTTGTTTTAAGTTTTTCTTTTCAAAGATCTGAGAAAAGTAGTTACGAAAAGTTTGGTTAAAGATTTTAATTGGCAAATCTTTATTTGTGAAGGAGTAGTTTGTTTTCAGTTTCATAATTTTCTCTTCTCTTTTGTCTCTTAAAGAACATCACTGGTTTCACTTCCATTCCTTTTGACTTAAGATAGCCACTAAAATTAACGCTTAATTAAAATTTATTAGACTTTGTGTTTGTAGGGTCCATCAAGTTAGTCTAGGCTAGAGCATTGATTTAGGATTGGAGAGGAAACTCTTCAAGGATACAAAAACAAACATAAGAGTCTGTGCTAGGGAGTGCTTGAAATTCCAGTAATCGTGAAAGTTATCCGAGACCCCCCTCTAACACAGGGGCTAAACATGAGGTCACATGCGAAAAGGTAGTAGAGATAGCCCCTCCAAAGCCGGACCAAGCATAGTGGGGAACGCATATAGAGGGCTTATCTTGGGATTTCATTGATCGCATTTTCCATGGAGCTTCATGGGTCTCGAATCCATTCAAGGTCCTCATACATCTTTCGGAACACTTGCTTTCGATACCCTTTATAGGTTTTGGGCTTGATACACTGTTCATTGCGGTCCACCTGACTATTGAGTGTACTCGCCTGGTAACTATTTGCACATTGGCAACCTAGTGGCCTTTATATTAGTGACTTACACAGGTGACTATGGGGGTATACCGCGGTACCTAGGGCATACATCGGGCCATGATTTGTAGAGTATACCCAGAGATTGCTTCTGTATTCGAGTTTCACTTTTATCGGTAAAATTTTCTCTAGTTTTGGTGATCTAGGTGGATATCGGTGGCCAACCACCTTTTCCAAATGGCTCAAAACAGTTTTTTGGCGATTTTGGCAATTTACTATGTTTAGCAGGTTTTAACTTTCGGGGCCATTTTGAGGGCCCAAATGAAGGTTTTTTGAGATCGAGGTTCTCAATGATATTTGAAGGAATTATTGAGCCCCCAAAATGAATCTCCTCAACGATACCTTTCCAATGATCTACCACACGCCTAAAACAGAGATCGCATGCAAAAGTTATGCCCCCGGGAAGTTGATGTACTCACTTACTCAAACGGGGCCCACATGACTTTTGGCACTGCATCTCCTAGGGTTAGGTTCTTGGATGCCTAGGGTTTTTGGCATTCCTTCTTATTGTAAAAAGGCCTTTGGAGCCTCATTGTAATCACCTTCTTGCAAATGCGAGTAGCCATCACATCTCTTCTCAGAGATAAGCTGCCACCATTCTAGCGAGTCTTTCACTCTGTATTTTTACAGTCTCTGTACATTTCTTTCATTAATAGAAATCGTGTATTACTATATATATGTGTTTATGGTTGCATATCTGATACATTTCTATTATATTATTGAATATCTACGATATCTCTGTGCATTTCTTTATTATATCTCCAATCTCATTTCGTGCCGAAAATAATCCGGATCAGTTGGCTATTGTAACTGTTCTTCCAACTAGCTAGTGATTTGCTTGTCTTATCTCATAGGAGATTTTTCTAGTGTGTGCTAGTTTTTAAATGATTATAGAAATCCCTAGTGTGTCATTGATTTTTGGTACAGGCTCAGACACAGGGTTCAGCTCCAAGAGCTCACCAACAAGCCCTAACTACTGGCCCTTTCGACAACACCTGCGAAGAAGATGCAGTCTCACCTGAAGCAGTTTTGAGGGGGATGTAGGAAAAATATGTCTACAACCAAGGGAAATATCAAGTGGATCTAACACAAGAGTAGCACAACATTCATATATCACTTATCAACTTAGATCTATTCTGCACATCTACTTATCAGATCTAAAGCAGTAATGCAATCACAGTATATCATTGACAAATACAAAATATCAATCACACTCAACACAAAATATACGTGGTTCACCCTCTCTCTAGGGCTATGTCCACATAACTATGTTACATTATATTGAGGTAAAGAATACAGTTCTTATCTACGATCTTATCTAGAAGATCTTCTCTTCTCCTCTCTTTCTATCCCCTCCCTACACACCTAGCTGCAGCGTTGATCTTCGCACCCAGCTGAAGATCTTATAATCCAGAAGGCTCTTGTACTCATCACTCTCTCTCAGACAATACTCCTCTCTCTAGCAACTCAATACCAACACCAACAATAACACTATCATACCAACCCAAAAGTACCAACCAAAAATAGGCCCTCATGACCTCTATTTATACATTACAATAGCTCACCGACAACCTTAGGCCGAAACCTAGGTGTCCAAAACCCTAGATACCAAAACTCTAGGTGTCTAAAACTCTAGGTCAACTTGACCCATATTTTTAGGGCTTCACTAATGTGTCTTTCCTTCCTTCTCATGTGGTGCTCGAAAGCATCCAACGCTGGATTTTTTCGCTTGCTGACATGTCCACGATCCTTCTTCCTTTCTTATCTGTCATCCCTAATCTCCTCGTCCAATGGCTTTCTTTCTCAGGCTTTGCTCCATATTTTCTTCTCTTTTGCTCACTTCAACCTAGTATCAGCCATTGTGTCTTATGAGAAGTTCGATTTCTCCCTTTTCTTCCTTGATCTTCGCTTGCTTCCTTAACTAAGGGCCAACAAGCCCCCAACACTCACCTGTGACTCATCTCGAGGCACTTCAGATTTGATATTCCTATTTTACTTCAACTACAGGTTGTGCAGTGTAGCCTCTGTGTTGGTCGTGGAGCCTCATTATCTTTCTGATTCAGAGGTCCTTTCTTTCAGCTGTGTTTATACCCCATGAAGTATTTACACCCTAGAAGTATGTACACTCTTCCACGTGGGGGAGTGCAGAGGGGGGGTACCCCCTCTGCGGGGTCTGGGGGGTCCATCCCCCCGATTGGGGGTTCTGGGGGCAAGCGGGCCCCCAGCGGGGGTTCAGGGGCAGCATCCCCTGATGGGGGTTCGAGGGCAAAGCCCCCGAAGAAAAAAAAAATTCCTTGTAAAAGTATATTGTAATTTCATTGTAAATCTGGACCATTCATTATAAGGTCGTAGATCTAACAGTAGAGATTATGTTAGGGTTTTTTGCCCTAGAAGGTAACCCTCTTTTATGAGGGAAATGTATTGCGGCTATGAAGGATGGTGAATATTGTATTCTAAGAGGTGAGACTGTGAGAGAAAGAAGAGGAAGTTACAATGGGTTTTGTTGTAGGTTGTATCCCTTCATTTGTTGGATAATAATAAAGGAAGGACCTGGCAATTTCTCTGGTGGACGTAGCCCACACTGGGTGAACCATGTAAATCTGTG
>ML781709.1:767398-818167 GCA_009831015.1 Picea engelmannii
GTGCCAAGTGGAATTTACGGTAACTTCCTCACAACTTGCCGATTTTTGTCCTTTCCAGGAGATCTCACTTGTATAGAATGCCCCACACAAAATAATTGATATCAAATTCTGAAACTCGCACCCAAAATACTACAGACTGTCCATGATCCAATGCAGCTAGTCCCACTCAATTTAGATACTATAGCAAGAAGTTATGCTTGTTTTACCTATAACACCTTCTTGAGACTAGTCAATAGGACTAGTCAGATACCCTATCTTACACAAGGTGTATCTACAAATTTAAGATGACCCAGAAGATGAAACTTTTAACAAAGATATATTACTAATTTTTGTAAATGGCCTCCAGAGTGCAAGGTCTGAAATGTTACAGAAAATGTTTTATAGAAACAATTCCACATTGACTCATTTCAGGATGATTCCATAACCCTATCTTGTACAGGATGTATCTCCGAAAGTATAAGGCCTCAGGAGCTGAATTTTGAACCCAATGTACCTTGATCCATATAATAAATACCTTGCAAGCAGCTCCTTCTGAAACATTGTAGAAAACAAGTTATAGTGAAAATTCCACAGTGTCTCAGATGTAGCAGCGAAACCCCAAGACCTTGAGTTCTGATACCATATGTTAAGAACCAAACATCAATATAGCATGAAAAAACCTCAGGAAAAGTACTCAATGCCTTGAAACAGAGATAATTTTAGATAATAAGCCTCTTCGAGGGGGCAGCCTCCTTTTACCCCACTTAAATGTTCAAGTACCATATGATTCAAAATGAAAATGTCTCCTTAGTATATATAGGAGACTAGGAGGTATAATTACAAATAATGGCCTAAAGCCGACATAATTAAAATAACATTACTAATCTAAATTACAACTAATGGCCTAAAGCCAACATAAATAAAATAACATTACTAATCTAATATGGCCCAATTAACGGGTAATGAGCCAACATTAGGGCTTAACAAAGGATGAGGTAAATCCTTGTCTTCCATGCTCTGAAGTTAGAGGCTCCATCTATCTTGTTCTCAGACTTCATAGAGTTCGTCATGGCTTGCTTGACTTGGTCAAACCCTAGATTCGACCAGAAATCCAAACTTCATGTCTTGGCCTTCTGAGAGTACCAGGAGATGCACTGGGCTAGGGTGCACTGATCTATCCGGAGATTAGGTCAATCTCATCACTTAAGGTTCCTCGACAAGAGTTTTAGGTTTTTTTCAACTGCTTCTGCTAGTAACCCTAGCTGCAGTGCTTTTGGAAACTGCTCCTGCTAGTAACCCTAGCGGCAGTTCCTCAACAAGCTCAATGTCTAGCAGCTATGTTTCCTTCCAACATTTTAGGCTAACTGAAGGGGTGTGGGCCCATAACCTGTTAGAATATAGAAAATGGTGTGCTTTTTTTACCATTGATGATACCTTCGTCACCCAACCATAGGCTGAAGCCTCCCTCCAAGCACCTTAACCTTGACTGAGAATTCCTCCGGAAGAAAACCCTAGGCTAGATAGCCAAAAAAAGGGTAGCACACCTCTCTCCAAGGATAGAACAACACAAAAGACTGATTAGATAGTAACAAACCCTAGCCAAGAGATATTCAAGCCAATACTGAAAACTTGTTGCTACTGCAGCTGCACCAGCAACCCTCCTCCAAACCTGCGCACAAGACTGCTACTGCAGTGCGCACCAAACTTGGAACTTCAATGCTGAGATGTCACAAATGAGAATTGGCACCCTATATTTAAAGTGATTCTACCAGTTTTTTGGGGGCTGACTTCTCCTTCTGGATACGTTTCTCTTCAGTATATTATTATTAATTCTAGCCGACTTCTTCTCTTCGAGGCTAATAACCTAATATAAATGATCTTCTTGAGCCGACAAGGCTTCTAGGGTTATTAGCCAACTCATTAGGGTTTCTCTTTCTTCCTGGAGTCTTCTATTCTCAGCAGGTTCACACGTGGAGGTAAATACCTCCCGCATCTACCATAATATTAACATATTCTTCCCCCCAACACTGGCTTGTTGACTAGGTACTTCAGTGCAGAGTGATCAGTAAACATTTTAAAGTGTCCTCCCAACAAATAGTGGTGAAATGCTTGCAGTGCATACACCATGGCTAATCCCTCTCTTTCAATAGTGGTATAATTAATCTCAGTTGTAGATAGCTTCCCACTAGCAAAGGCTAATGGGTAGTCAATGTCTCATGTTCCTGGTTGTGCTAACATAGCTCCTAATGCAATGGATAATGCATCAACATGCACATGAAACTCTTTGGTCCAATCTGGGAAAACCAGAATGGGCGTAGTAACTATTTTCTATTTCAGTGTGTCAAATCTCTGTTGGCATTTCTCTATCGAACTAAACTGGCAATCCTTCTTCAACAACTTCTCCATGGGTGTTGTAATATGAGCATATCCCTTGATGAACTTCATTTAATAGCCAGTATGTCCCAGCGCAATGCGCAACTGTTTAACTATTGTAGGAGGGTGTAGATCAACTATAATAACAATCTTGGATGGATCTACCAACAGTCCTTTCTTACATACAATATGTCCTAACAGAACTCCAAATGGTGAAAAGAAAATGCACTTCTTCAGATTCAAAGAAATTTGACACTGCTTGCATTTATCCAACATTATCCTTAGTCATTCAATGTGATTTTTCAACAAACAAAACACAGTCCAGTCATCAAAATATGCTTCTAGTAATTTATGAAAAAATTCTTTGAACTCTTCGACCACCACCCTGGAGAAGATGGTTGGTGCATTCTTCAATCCAAATGGCATCACTGTATATTGGTAGGATCCACATTCTATGTAAAATGTGGTCTTATGGTGATCCTCCTTGGCAATTCGGATCTGAAGGTATCCTGAAAATCCATCTATAAAAGAATATACTTCCTGGCCTCCCACATTATCTAACACTTCATCAGTGAATAGTGTAGGGAAGGGGTCATGCAAACAAGCATCGTTCAGCTACGCAGATCATGATCTCACATGTCTTCTTGTCTTGCACCACCATAGGGTTGATCCACTCTGATTCTTCGACAGGTTCTATAATCCCTTCTTCCATCATTCTGTCAAGCTCAATCTTCACTTTCTCCTTGTATTTGGGGTTTAGTCTGTAAGGTCTTTGTTTGACAGGTCTAGCATCTGGCTTCAAAGGGATCCTCATCTCATCCATAGGCCCTTTATTTCCCTTCATATCAGTGAACTTGGTTAGAAACAAGTCTTGATACTCGTGCAATAACTCAGTAATCTTGTCAATGGTAGCAACATCCCAATAATCTCCAACGTTTGCAAACTTTGGTGTCTGCTCTATTCCAATATTGACTTTCTTAATCTTAATTGGTTGTCCAATAAATGACATCTCAACTCCTGGTCCTTCCACATCTGTCTGGCCTTATTTTTTTGCGATGTTCACCTTCCTTGGATCATCGTCTTCATCTGCATTGATGTTGTAACAGCCTTGCAGTTTCTGGAGAGGTGCAGTCCATTCATCCTCTTCCTCTTCTAAGGTAAGGCTAGATACCTCCTCGAATACTTTTTGTCTCACAATTTGTAATGCTTGATCTACTGATGGATATTAACTTTCAAATAAGAAGGTGGTTACAAAATTCCGAGTCATACCTTTCCAATCTATAGTGATGAGGCACAACTCTGCTTGAAGGTACCAGTTGATAGGTGTTGTTTCTAGCGTGTTGATGAATTTGTGTACCCACTGCTCTTGCGGAATGTCGCTCCAGTCCTCTTCACAGCTTCACACATGGTCCTTTGGGCAACTTCGACTTGTGTATATTAGTTTGCAGCTTTCGAGTTGTGCTAAGAATCTTGCTGTCATCAAAGTATGACATTGTTTCCAGTCTGTGATATTACTTTTTTGTGTCCCCCACCATCTTGATGGTGTGGCTTTCAAGGCCTCATACATTACGAACAATCTATGTTTTGTTGGTACACTTGCTTCAAAGTCTGATAGGAAGGCTTCTAACGGATTCGAACCATCAAATGTGGGTAAGTTACTTACTATTGTGCCAATCCAGTGAACTTCTCTGGTTAATCTAGCACATCTCCTTGTAGAGACTTCATACATATGGTTCTTCAAGTTCTCCATTGCTTCTGAGTCTGATGAACATGCACTGTCACTTCGCCAGCTTAAGTTTCCATCGACTATAGGATTAATGTAATCTTGTTGTTTGGATGTTATCTTATATATGTTTTCCAGTCCGTATGCATAGTATTCTTCTCTGATGGGTTATGTATATCGTTGACCTTCATTTGGTTCTAAAGGTTCTATGAACCTAAGGCCATCTCTTTCAAAAGTCATATGTCTTTTATTTAAATCAACCACAGTGGAATTATTGAAAGCCCAATCAATTCCTAACAATGTAGAGTAAGGGCAACTATCATCAACTATTTCAATTACCTGAAAATATTCAAATGTTCTTACCCCATGAATTTCCATAGGAACACGCTCCAATCTGCCAAAAGGACTTACAGCTTGCTGATTAGCCATCCTAAGCCTGATAGGGGAATAGATCAGCTTCAGTTTTCCCATCAATTCCCAGGTTTTCTTCACCATGACATTGACCTCTGATCCTAAGTCGAGGACCACATAGTCTATCTCATACACTCTTATTTGAGCATTCAAATGTAATTCCTTATTTTTCCTTCTCTTCTTACCAATTTGGTGTACTACTCTATTCAGTAAGGGATCTATCTTTCCTAGCCCATATTGTGTGATTAAATTTTGTAATTCTTCTACGCCGCTTTCATATTGAATCAACTTAATACAAGTATGTAAAACGTCCATGAGCTTGCTTACCTCTTTTCCTTATTTTGTCTAAGAAGACTGATCAAATGCCAGAGGCATTACATATTCTTTCACTTCTGGTCTTGTCTTCTATGAAGAACCTTGGTCTCCTCTGAATTCTTTCCTGGCTTCCTCAAACATCTGTCTTTATTTCCTTGCATCAAACATTTGTGTCTTCTTTGTGGATTTCTTGATTTCTGACTCTTCTATAGTCTTCCCATGGGTCAGTCTATCCTCTCATGTAACAATGCCTCCTTTGGTTATAACAACGACTCTAGGGTCTTCTTCACGAGGTTCAGCATAGATCAGTTTCACCTGCGGGTTATGCTGAGGTCCTCGTCTTTCCTGAAGCTTAGCTAGAAGCACAGGGAAATCTTCTATAACATGGTCAAATGACCTACAGTAGCTTCAAGTGGTACAAGGGTTCTGACAATACCTTGCAAGATGTCCTGGCTGTGCGTAGTTATAACAGGTGATCTGTCCTTGGCCTCAACCCATTCCTCCTCCTTGTCCTCTTCCTCAGAATCCACCGTGAGGATTGAAGTTTCCTCTCCTAGGAGAATTGTATAGCGTAGTGTTTCCTTCTTTTTGTACTTCAACTTGAACCTTATATATGTCTCTTGACCTTTCATGCATGATATCATAAGCCCTACAATCCTTATCATCAGGTCCTATGGACTTACAGAATGTACAGTACAAATTCGTAGGTGTTGGAACATACTTTTTCATGTAGTAGCACTCATCAGGGTGATGTATATTCCTCCATACCTCACACTAGGGTAAGGTGACTTGCTTCAAGGGGATTGGGGCTCCAGAAGCTAGGTATTCATTGAATAGAGGGCAGTGTTCCCTTTCATGGCCTTTCAATCTGCATCTGACACACCAGATATCTTCTCTTTTATCTTTTCCCTTGTATTTCATCATATCTTCGACCTATAGAGACAAACTAATTAGCTGGCTCAAGATCTGGCTCATACCCATGCTAGATTCTCCCATAGGGGATGATCCTAACTTCATGGTGATATCCAATGCCTCCACTTGTGAAGAAATATTCTGTTGCATCAGGGTAAATCTGATGTGTGGTATAAGGGTAGAAATGAACCATTCCTTGTTCTATTTTTCTGGGATCTGAAAATTCAATCGGCCTGTTAAGGTCTTGAATCTATGATCAAACTCCCAAAGAGGTTCGGCCACCTTTTTTTGACCTCTTTCATCTCTGTAATAAATTGTGACTCTGACTTCAGTTTCTTGAACTCTGCAATCAACGCATTCTTTATCTAATTCAATGGCTTAGGTTGTGCAAGTCCTTGGACAAGTTTTATGTACCAACTCAGTGTGCGATCTCTAAGAGTTGCACTTAACCAATTTCTTTTGACAGCTTCATCTGTGACATTCTTAATATTCCATATGGCTTCACATAGAAACCAATGTTGATCAGGATCTTCAGATCCATCTCCCCTAAAGATAGGGAGTCTCATCTCATCTTCCATAGATCTTCCTAGGGTTCCTGACTGAATATGTGGTGCACTAGTATTGATAGTGCTCTAGATGCTTTGGTGACTTGGATTACTCTAGTTACTTAATATTGAATCAATAGGAAGGATAACAATACTTACTTTGATGGTCTGCACAGTTTCTGAAGTTTCAGGTTCTCCTTAGTGAAGCTCTTCAACTTTTCCTTCCTCTACCCTAATGGGTTCTGAATGTTCTTCGTCTGTTAGTTCTACTTCTTCTCCACTATAGAAACCTTCCTCCCTGTATTTCTTCTTAAACAAGTTTGCAAGGTGGACTTCTCGAAACACTTTCCCACTACACATATGTCCAGCTTCTGTGTTGTTGTCATTGTCCGAATTTTTGAACATTAGCCTTTCTTGATCCGAACAATCTATTGTATCTTCAATATGTTCTTCTCATGCAATAACATCTTGATTCTCAGCTTTAGAAAATGAAAAAATTTCCCTCAAGGTCCCTTGAAAAAATATCTCTCGGCTTCGCTATACGATTCTACTCTATCAACAACAAACTCTGTGATGTACCCTCTAATGGTACTATCAAACCAGTGATATGTTAATCATGATACGGTGTTATCAACTCTCTTGACCTTCTTGATTAACTATGACGTCCAAGCCACAAGAAGTCTATATTGGATCTTGAACTAGGTATCTGCTAATCTAGCTAGCCACTCATATAGCTCTTGATGGATTCCTTTGAAGAAGATCTCATGTGTATTGGTAAAGATATATTTCTCTAACTATTCCTCTGAGCTAAGATTAGGGTTCTTGTTCTGGGTTTCAGTGAAGTCATTCTCTTGATATTCTATCCACTTTTGAATCTTTGTCTTTGATGGAAACCACCTTGACATTCCTTCAAGAATATTCTTGTCCCAACAATGAAACCATTTGTTGGTACAAGGGCAGAACCAGGCTTCATCTCTAAGAGCGCACCAACAATCCCTAACTACTGGCTCTTTTGGCAACACCTGCGAAGCAGATGCAGTCTCACCTGAAGTAGTTATGAGGGGGTTGCGGGAAAAATATGTCTAAAACCAAGGGGAATATCAAGTGGATCTAACACAAGAGCAACACAACATTCATATATCACTTATCAACGTAGATCTATTCTACACATCTACTTATCAGATATAAAGTAGTAATGCAATCACAGTATATCAATGAAAAATACAAAATACCAATCACACTCAACACAAAATATACATGGTTCACCCTCTCTAGGGATACATCCATAGAACTGTGTTATATTATATGGAGGTAAAGAATATAGTTATTGTCTGTGCTCTTAGCTATCATGTCTTCTCTTCTCCTCTCTTTCTCTCCCCTCCCTGCACACCCAGCTATAGGGTTGATCTTTGTACCTAGGTGAAGATCTAACAATCTAGAAGGCTCTTGTACTTGGCACTTCTCTCTCACACAGTACTCCTATCTCTAGTAACTCAATACCAACAACAACAATAACAAAACTATCGTACCAACCCAAAAGTACCAACCAAAACTAGGCTCTCATGACCTCTATTTATACATTACAATAGCTCACCGACAGCCTTAGGCTGAAACCGAGGTGCCAAAACCCTAGATACCAAAACCCTAGGTGTCTAAAACCCTAGGTCAACTTGACCCATATTTTTAGGGCTTCGCTGGCCTATCTTTCCTTCCTTCTCACGTAGTTCTCTAAAGCATCCAATGGTGGATTTTTCCACTTGTTGACATGTACACAATCCTTCTTTCTTTCTTATATGTCATCCCCATTGTCCTCATCCAATGAATTTCTTTCTCAGGCTTCACTCCATCTTTTCTTCTCTTTTGCTCACTTCGACCCAGTATCAGTCACTATGTCTTCCACGAAGTTCTCTTTCTCCCCTTTCTTCCTTAATCTTCGCTTTCTTCCTTAACCAAGGGCCAACATTGATCTTCTCACACAGTGGAGGATCAGGATCTCTGTTGGTCAAAAATGCTTTTGGACCTGCCACTGATTGATCTCGAGCCACCCCCACTACCACTAAGGAGAAAACTAAACCAGCAAGGGTATTTTGAGGTGAACGGGTTACAGGAAACAGTGTATGACTCATATCTGAGAGAAGAACATTTTATTATGGAGGAACCAATCCTTTCTGACATTGGAGTGGAATCTCTTGATCCATATAACCCTCCAATCACTGATCTATCAGTGCCCATCATCGTACAGGTTCATCCTTACGAGCATCAGGTAGAGTCACAAGAAACGATGGAAACAAAATCTACTACTTCTTCAGGGAATACTCATATTACCTCTGCGGCTGTCACTATAGGGGGTGTTCCACCTCCTAACCAACCATCTTTAGTCCTGACCACTATGGTATCGACTGCCTCTACCTCAGGAAATGGTTTGATTCCTTCTATGGTGACGATCAATGCTCCTTTCACCCAAAGTATGATAGACCCTCCATTCTCATACGGGATGCCTGGCTTTGATATGAACATTGTCCTTTCCTACTCCACTCTACAGACTTTAGTTATTGGGGCAGGGAGCTCCAACGCTCCTCTGCAAGGATCCATGGGGGGAACTTCAGTCCCCTATAACACTTTCCTTTAGGGAGGGGGTCATATACCTCCTTCATCCCCTTCGCTCAACGGTGCTCACCATCACTCCGCTGGGCCAAACGTAAACTATAGTTCGCTTGGAGCAAGTGGTCAAGGACTTCCTCCTTATAGCATGTCGGTAGGTTTGACACCGTTTTCTTTGTTCAGCGTGTTTGGGACCAACGCTTTCTCATGAATTGTCGTCTCTTTGTAAATAAGTACTTTTTTTTCCTTCCAAATGATGTCTTAAATCTTTATGATTTGTTTACATTTCTTGTTTATGATGTAAGCGGGAAACCCCATACAGACTACACCAGGGTTCTAAAGTGTAGGTAGAGCTAGCCATATAAAGTATCCTACTTTTAATCACTATCTTGACATTACCCCACAATCATACATAAAAGACAAGAAAGAGAGATCTGGTAGGCCTACCTTAAACCCCACGTCTGGTGTCAATCCCTTTTCACTTGGTTGTTTCTCGACTACAAATCTCCTCCCAAGGCTGACCTGCATTCATCAAAAGACAAAGAAGAAACTACAAGCATGCATTCTATATAAGAATTAGTGGGTTAAACATCATAAACAAGAAATGTAAACAAATCATAAAGATTTAAGACATCATTTGGCGGGACAGAAAAAGTACTTTTTTATATTAATCTCACAAAAGCCACTTACAACGTGAGACTGACACTCCTCCTTGAACTTGGTCCTAGGCTCCTCTTCACCATGCACCAACTGCTTCCACGTCTTCTTCTCCTCTTAAGTTCTCTCTAGGGAAATGGCAAGGGATTACAATTGGGGCAAAGGGGGAATAATAAAATGGGCAGAGTTTCTTTTCTCTCATGCTTCTTGCTGGAATGGGACCCCAACCCCTTATTTTATAGGCCAAAAGAGATAGTAATGGTTGGGTTGATTGGCTATGGGCGGTCAAACGGTTAAGTAACGTCCTGAAAACCTGTATCCCTTTGCAATTTTTATTTTTCGCAATATTTTGTGAGTGTATGTGGGTTGTAGTGGCTCAACAAGCATGTGTACACGAGAAGTAATGGTGCAGGGCATGTACACCTAAAAAACAATGGTTTTTAGAAGAGTTTTTCAGTGATGGCTTGGCAAAGATAGCAAGTTAGATGGCCTAATGCTAGGTATGCATGTTTGGTGCAATTTAGGGTTATAAAAAGGGGCCAAATCATGGGTAAACCCATGGGCCGACATCCCATACCCATTACATAAACCCTAAACAAAAAAAGTCTCACAAAAGGGGGTGATATCCCGCAATCTCCACTTCGCCTGATGCTCCGTCTTCAACCAACCTGTCAAAGTGATCCAGATTATTTTCGGCACAAAATGAGATCATAGATATAATAAAGAAATGCACAAAGATATCGCATATATACAATAATATAAAAGAAATATATCATAGAGCAACCATAAACACATAGATACAGTAATACACGATTTCTATTAATGGAAGAAATGTACAGAGACTGTAAAAATATAGAGTGAAAGACTCGCTAGAATGGTGGCAGCTTATCTCTGAGAAGATATGTGACGGCTACTTGCATTCACAAGAAGATCATTACAATGAGGATCTGAAGAAATTTTTACAATAAGTAGGAATGTCAAAAACACTAGACATCCAAAAGTCATGTGGGCCTTGTTTGGGTAAGTTAGTACATCAAATTCGCAGGGTCATAACTTTTGCATACGATCTTCGTTTTAGGTGTATGATAGCCCGTTGGAAAGATATTGTCGAGGAGATTCATTTTAGCCACAATATTGAATAACCTATGAAATTGCAAGCCTTATTTCCCAAAAAACATCATTTAGGGCCTCAAAATGGCCCCGAAAGTTAAAACCTGCTAAAAATAGTAAATTACCAAAATTGCCAGAAAACTGTTTTGAGCCAGTCGGACTAGGTGGGTGGCCACCGATATCCACCTGGATCACAAAGTCCAAAAATTGATCAAACATGACCATCATTTCCACAAAACCTGGTCAAGGGCCAATATGCCCCCAACACTTACCTATGACTCGTCCCGAGTCACTCTGATATGGGTAACTCTGCCTCGAAGGCCTCGATCTTGGCTTGAGTTACTTCGACCTACCAACAGGTCCTTCCAATCATTGTTCAACTGAGGTGACCACTTGTTCTAGCTGTGCACCTTGTCCTTCAATCTCCTCAAAAAGTGTGCAAGCTTCATCCCTTCACTGGCTGGAGCCTCTAGGTCACTTCCATGACTTTAATCTGGATGGAATGGACCTACTGTTGAACCATGCACTATTCCTGTGACCTTTTCATTCTCTCGAACAGTAACAGTATATTCAACTATGCTTGCACCACTGTTGCTTGTTGTTTCTCTTCCTAGAGCTATGACTCCAATGTCCTTAGTTCAGGGTCCTCTACAAGGTGCTCATAGTTCTGTGCACTTAGACTATTGAGTTTCTTGCATTCCAAGGTCAATGCTTTGATTCTCTCAATTGCACTCTGGGCAGTTTCCTCTCTCTAATCTCGCACTTCCTGCGGAGTGCTTGTCATGGCTTGTAGTTCCAGTTCTATTATTCATGCTTGGAGCTGTGTTGACGGGCGAAATTGTCCGTCAGCCAATTGAGAGAGTGGAACCGGTCCAGGGTTGTCTAAATAACCCAAGCCATTTGGAATGAACCACCCTGACGATTTTAACAGCTCCATTGGCCGCTCTAAGGTATTCTAAGAAAACCAAAGAGAGAATTGATCCGAGTTAAGTAATCTAAAACAAATAAAAGAAACTAAAACTAACGAAAACTAATAAAACAAACTAACTAAATTAAACTAAACTAAATCTAACTATTCTAACTACTATGTACAATCTACTAATTACTATTGTAATAACTCAAATCAACTATCTAATTACTAATTTAATTACATTTTATTCACAAATATACATTGCATACAATCAGCAGATTTGAATAAAACCTGTGAAACTGATATACTTGCTGTCCCAAAACAGCGAAAGATAACTCTTTTTGATTTTTTTGATTTATGAATAAGAAAGTAAACTAACTGAAATTAAACAATCTAATATTTTTTTACTGAAATTAAACAATGTAGTATAAATCTGATTAAGATTATAACTAAATAAAACTACTTAATGAAAACAGTAAACAACAAACTAATTGACCTGGAAAAGCTCCAAGTCTGCCCTGTGTGTGATAACTTCTAAGCTGGTCGGAGGAGAAAAATCACACCAGTTTATTCGTAATCTTTTCGTAAATGATTGGCTGAGTTGCTTCTTGAAGTGTTTTATAGGACAAACAAGACATAAAATAAAATCATAACAATCTTATGATTATAAATTCCTGCAATAAGGGAAACCTGTTTATGCAAGGACTTATATATAACAACTCAATCTATGAAGAAGGTAAACCTATGATTCACAAACTGAATTAACAATTGTTATGTCTTTTATCTATTTGGAAGAGACAAGATATGGATAATAGTAATGAAATTATATCATTTGCATTTGATTTAGATAGCTAAAGTAGTCGTAAATCATACACAAAATGATATACAAAACATGAAACAAAACACTGATATATTGAGAAGCTAAAGCTGTGACAAAACATCAGCTCTGCTCCAGTCTGTAATAGAACTCCATATCCTTGTTCTCCCACGAATGAGGATGAACATTATTACAAAAATCATAAGTATATATAGGTCTTTTCACAAGGTAAAACTTCCTTGTGGATAATATCAAATAGTTTTACACAATCTGGGAGATATCCCAAAATCACCTAAACTAAGAAAATAAAATGCAAGTGAAATCTGTAAAACATCCCCTAACTGCTCATGATATCTATTGCCAATTCGAATTTACCTGCAATAGAACACAAAGATCAAATTAGAAGGATATTTCATTAAGAAAACAATAAAAAAAATTGACTCCATAGCCTTAGCTACGGAATCATCTGATTCTGTAGCTAGTCAAGAATAACAAACAGGACCAGATACAATCAAATAAAATCAAATCGAATGATCTTTTAATAATCTTTGAAAAACAAATTACTAATAATTCAAATGAAATTATCATTTAAATTAAATCATGTCAAAATAAATGCAATCGAAACAGAGTAAAGAATGCTCTGTTTTTAGTTACCATAAAACACGGTCAAACTTTGACATGCCTGTTTCGTATCAAACGAAATTAAGCAGTGAATCAAATCAAATGAGATACGATGTAATCGTACTCAATACAACCATAATTGAATAGAATCGTATACAAGATATGATATGCCTTAACATAACTATAATCGATATCATTGAACACAACATATATTTGTTATAGTTGTAACAATATACATAAATTTCATGTTGTTTCCACCAGCAGGATGTAGAGACTAAGCATAAGATTCATTCTCTTGTGATCAAATATGGGAAGGCTGTTACGATATACTCAAAAAGAAACATGCGTAACAGTATTGACCAAAAATCTCCATGGATTTTGATTGTTGGGTGTTACATAGTCAAGATCGAACAACATTGATAACCATAGGCTGGACAGCAATAAAATCAGGGTTTGAGCCAATTATAGAACAATTCATAATCCTGGGCATGATCATTTTTGTTTTACAAATCCATTCGTAACTGAAAATACACTGTCATTCCAATTCAAAAGAGAACAGGGTCGACTGACCACAACGAATTGACTAGGTGGGAGTTGGATGACTGTTACAATTTGTATCACTTCACGATTTGGTAAATATAAAACAAAACCTTTTTTAAACATAATCCAAATTGTATCCAGGCTGGTCAAAGTCATATGTACATAAAATTGTAACAGACAACCATTGTTTATGTGCATCATAACCAATTCGGATTAAAACATAGATCGTGTTCCAAAATGGAAATGCAAAACAACTTGCAACAGAACATTCAATCGCAACCGATTTAAAACAATCAAATCCATATTATGACTAATAGAATCAAAACCAAATCCAATTAAAACTTTAACGATAACAAAATTTGATTTAACAAAACAAATTATATACAGCAATGCATGTTTATGTGACAGAGCAGGTCAATGATGTACACAGAGTTTATGAATGTGCCATATAAATGGGTGAAGTTCATACCAACGAGGCTGTTGAGGCTATGTCAATTTCGAATTGACAATTACTGTAGCCCACTCGACATTTTTAAACAGAATTGAACCTGTTATTCATTGCTTCTTGTCAGTTGGTTGCACCTTCACATTATGACTGGTGAGATTTGCCACTTGATCTTCCAGTGCATGAATTCTGGATTGCAACATAGGCACATCTAGGTAGTATCTCTCCAACCATAAGCCACATTGATCGTATGGTGGAACAGTTGGTTGAGCAGGAGAGGGTTTCGACGAGTCATTGAGGGTTCCAGGAGGTAGTTTAATGCCAGGAAAATTGGGATTATCCCGCAAACAAGGTGGTAAATACTTGACAAAGTCATATGAAGGTTTGTCACACAAGCCTTCGGAGTAGGGATACTCATTTGCAAGGAAACGTTCAATCTCCGAATCAGAATCTTCACTGACCACGATCGGGTCAGGATTGATAGGAATTTTAGATTTATTTCTTGCCATGCGATATATTAATCGAGCATTTTTCTTGCCTTTAGAATTTGCATTAGCTTTAGCTTTAGGCTTCTTGGCCACGGGTTTAACAGCTTGGGTATCCTGGGTAACAGCATTGGGTAGGCCAATAGGAGAATCGGGTAGGGGTTTAGGCAACAATGCACTGTAAGGCACAGGGGGTACCGATTTTCACTCACTCACCACGGGTTTGTCAACCAGTGGTGGGTTTGAGTCTGCAAAATCATTGCATTTAAGAAACTCATCCCAACAGTCATGGTGTAACCCCAACTCATAAACTACAAACATTTTAATTAACCTAAAATGAAATAGACTGGTATCGGACTGGTTCCGTTTATACATTTTAGCCATCTTAAATAGACTCCTATGTAGGTAGTGAGGCATGTTAAGCTCATAGCCTATAAAGACGATCAAAATACGAAGGTGAAACAAGAAAACGAAACCATACCTTCCCTCGCAAGTAATGAATTGCTTGATTATCCTGAACAGGTCGTGCCAGTGTTGCTTCAACATATTCACAGGAAAACCCTTGTCACAAGAATTAACCTTTCATGAATGGAAGAGCAACGTCCATGGGAGGTATTCCACCTTGCAATTTTTCGACCACTACTGTCCAGTATCAGGCAGACTGGTAGCCAAACTAAGAAATTGCTCATCAATTTCTAACTGCATATCCCCAACCTTGGCTTGGCAGCCATCGAAGGTTAATGCAAATTGCCGAGCCACGCTAGGGTTATAACCATCGAATCTTCATGTGAACGTGAGCCATCTGAATTCCTCCAGGTTGCTATAAGTGCCATCGAACATCAGTAGTACCTGGTTACCATTGGGCTCAAGCCTTACAACCAGAGCCATGGCTTGTGTGCATGGTAGGGTTTGGTTTGAACAATACAAAACACAGGAGCAAAAATCGATAGGGCTTAACAGCTGCAAGTGCTCAAGGGGGATGAATCAATGTAATGTGTGCGAAGGTGGTGGGATTATCACTGCCATGCAGTGTATTAATGGCTGAGTACAACGTTGTTCCATCAGTAATCATAACGTTTAAAACATATTAATCGGCCAACCCAAATCGGTGAATAACCATATCAACATGTCATTAATCAAATGTAAAACCAAAACCATATGTTATATTCATGCGCCAAGTGTATAGTTCAATCCAACATGAAATCCAAAAGTTTTACCAATGCGACAAGTGTAAAATATTGCCACTCAAATATGAAATCAAACTGATATGCGACCCATGCGTTTTTTTAGCATAATCAAAGTTTGTAAACATTGCAACCAATGACTTTATGAAATCGATAAGTTAAGAAGTTATGATAGTAAGGATCACACCAGATAAAACAAGATCAACCATGACCCTTATGAAATCAAATATAACCCATAACTCAACATGTCAATGCCTTACCAAAGAAATCAAGTTGCGCAATCAAAGTGAATGAACATAGTTTGAAAGTCATTCCAGCCATTTTAATAGCAGACCAAAGGTAAGTACCAATCGGGATATCAATGAGTAGATCACGACAGTCCAAATAACGATGGAGGAGTTTTCATGCTTTCAGCCGTGAAAACTAAAATTGAAACCAATTTGCAAATGTCACTTGAAATGGAAATATCGTCTATTTGGAAAATGCGACAAAAATTGAAGTTCAAGAGACATAGGTGTAGGCATCTTTTTAGGGCAATTGAAAAAATTGAATTGGCTGCCAACAATGGCGACACACTGGGCGAAGCAGTTATCTCTGTTAAAAGCAACAAATTCAGATTAGGATGACAAAGAAAAATTCAACTCAAAAACAACAACCAGAAAATCATACAAACATCATCATTTACTATCTTTTTCAGCGATGTTTTAAAAGACGCAAACCAAGAACAGTCTTAAAGATCAGCAAGTCATGATTTTTATGATAAAATATTCAATATTGTTGGCATGGCCACTGCTGCCAGCAGGCGTCCATAGCCTCGACATGGTTGCCATTTAGCCCACTCGGACGTCTTTATCCTGTCAAGAAGTTCTAGATTAGAATAAAAGACTTTAAAAGAGGTTTCTTATCTTTTTCATAGATTTTCGTGTACCCGACATTGCTTCGCTACCAGCGGGCCTGTTCAGTATCTCGGTGGGTTTACAAACACTTCCCACAGCTCTTATTTACATTTTATTTTGTTTTTATTTTATATATAGCTGAGTGGGGTGACGTTGAAAAATCTTGGTATTTTATCATATTTTTTCAGACCTCGTCAGAAATTTTTTGATACTGTCCCTTATTCAGCTCCAGCAATGTTTTATTTCTAAAACAACTTACTTTGATAGGGAGACATCCTTTTGAGTCATTCCTTTACGGAAAAGGGACAGCGTAAAAATATAAAGATGATCATGACACACTTCACTCAAAGATTGAAATCAGTAAACTTCTTTCAAACAACATTTTCCAACATCATTTTCATTTTTTAGAAATATGTCACTGATGTTCGTACAACCTTTCAGAAGTTATTTCAGCGAAGAGATTTTCCCATGGTCTTTGTCTGAATGGATCAGTGCACAAGTGTGCATATGTTTCATAAAATACACAAAACTAATTCAATCAAATCAAAGTCAAAACAAGAAACAAACGAAAAGAATGCAAACAAAAGAAATATTTACATAATATATAAGGGCAGAAATCAAGCAAAGTATCTTTTCAAGGCTTGGCCATTCACCGGGTAGGTGTCAAGCTGCCCTTCAAGATTTTGTAATCGAAAGGCACTAGGACCCAACTTTTCAGCAATCAAAAATGGCCTGAGCCACAAATTTTGAAACTTAGTATGTTCACCCTTCCCTTCATGTGGTTTGTCCCACTTTAAGATGAGATCGCCTACTTCAAAATTCCTATTAGAAGTAGAGTTAGAATCGAACCAGCTTTTAATCAGTTGTTGATGTTGGTCTAGCTTATGCTTAGCTTGGGTTCTTACTTCTTCTAACTTCATCAATGCGTTAATACGGCTTTCTAAAGGGGGACAATATTCTTCTTGAACCTTTTGTGACAGTTGGAGTGAAGAAAGAAGAATGTGAGGTGGCAGAATGGCTTCTCTGCCATAAACGAGAAAAAATGGGGAATTACCTATAGCGGCTTTGGGTGTTACCCTGTCAGCCCACAGTGCATTCAACAGTGCGTTGTGCCAATTCTTGTGATTTTCAGCCATGGTTCTCTTGATAATCTTGATCAAGTTCTTGTTTGTTGATTCTACTAAGCCGTTTCCCTGGGGGTAGTAACTAGCAAAATACTTCAACTTTATTCCCTTTTCTAAGGCGAACTCACTCATCTCAAGAGAAGAAAAGTATGAAGTGTTATCAAAGACTAGACAATCAGGGATACCAAAACGAGTGATGATATTCGAATTTAGAAAAGCGATCACCTGACTTGTGTTAACAGTTCTTAGCGCGGCGGCTTCAGACCATCGAGTAAAGTAATCAGTGGCTGTCACAATATACTTGTGTTGTTGTGAGGATGGAACGTTAATAGGACTGATGATATCAAGGCCCCATTTATGGAAAGGAGAATCGACTGAAATGGGTTGCAAGGGGAAGGATGGTTTTTGCAAATGCCCTGATGCTTTCTGGCAAATGATACATTTACGGCACAAGGCATGGGCGTCTCTAAAAAGTGTTGGCCAGTAGTAACTGGCTCTTAAAACCTTATGAGTAGTGGTATCACTGCTGAACTGACCACCAGCTTCTCCCACATGCAACTCAAGCAAGACTTTTTCTGCTTCGTCCTTTTCAATACAACGCATCAGTACACCATCAAAATTCTGACGAAATAGTATACCATTAACTAGGTGAAAGGAGGCGGACCTTATTCTCAAAGCTCTTCTCTTGGCAGGGTCAAGGTGACAGGGTGCTGATCCATGTTGAAGACAGTGTCTGATATCGTCGTACCAAGGACTTACGAGGTTCTGTGTACAACAAATCAAACTTTGATCGCGTTGTTCTAGGTCTGACGTATCACTATCTTTTTGTTGTTTGGTTTCTGAATCAACAACCAACTTACACAACCCTTGGCCTCTCACGATCTGTGCTGGGGTGATTTCTAGGTCATACTCCTGCAAGGAGGTGACCCAGTTGGCTCTTTTCTCTCCTAACTCTTTTTTCACTAACAAGTTCCTTACGGCAGTGTAAGGGACAATGACCTTCGTTCTTGACTTCAAAAGATAAGACCGAAAATGCTTAACTGCCCTGAAGACAACGTAGGCTTGCCGATCGACTGCAGAGTAGTTAAGTTCAGTACCTTTGAAAGAAGAGCTCATAAAGGTGATGGGTACTTCGTTATTATTGGAATTCTTCTGAGTTAGGACTGCAGCATAGGAACGATGAGAGGCAAAAGTGTAGAGTGTAAAGTCTTGAGAGAAATCAGGTCTCATGAGAGATGAAGCATCAATTATGGCCTTCTTTA
Organism: Picea engelmannii; assembly: GCA_009831015.1. Classification (NCBI taxonomy): domain Eukaryota; kingdom Viridiplantae; phylum Streptophyta; class Pinopsida; order Pinales; family Pinaceae; genus Picea; species Picea engelmannii. The sequence goes on from ML781709.1 coordinate 786,309, forward strand.
TATCATTAAAAGCTTGGTTTTCAGTGGGTCCCCAGTGATATTGGGTGTCTTTCTTAATCAAGTTTTGGAGAGGCCTGACCATTTCGGAGAAACTGGGGATGAATCTTCTCACGAAATTGATCTGGCCTAAGAAAGACTGCATGGATTTTTTGGAGGTAGGTGGGGGGAGTTTAGCGATGACTTGGGTCCTCTTGGGGTCAATAATCATTCCATCACTAGACACAATGAACCCTAGTAGTTTACCCTATTCTACTGCAAAGACAGACTTCTTGGGGTTCAAGGAGATGTCGAATTTACGACATCGTAGCAGAACAACTCGTAAGTGAGCTAGATGATCATCTTTGTTTTTTGAATAAATGGTCACATCATCTAAGTAGACTACTACGAAGTGATTGATTAAGCCTCTGAAAGCAATGTCCATTGCTCTCTGAAAGGTAGCACCAACATTAATCAATCCAAAGGGCATTTTGTGATAAGCATAAGTGCCCCACGGGGTACGGAAGGTAGTTTTCAGTTGGTCTGGCAGAGACATCAGGACTTGGTTATATCTAGAGAAACCATCTAGTAAAGATAGCCTCTCGGAACTAGAAACTTGTTGAAGAATCTGTTCCCTGGGAGGGACAGGATAATTATCTTTATCAGACGCTTTGTTGAGGTTCCGGAAATCGACACAAAGTCAAATTTCTCCATTTTTCTTCCACACTGGGACAAGGTTGGATACCCATTGAGTGTGTCTAACAGGAAAAATTATTTTAGCACTCAGGAGTTTATTCAATTCTTTTTGTACGGTCAGTTCTAGTTTAGGGTGCATTTTCCTCAGTTTTTGTTGGAAAGGTAAGGTTTGGGGTTTCATTGGGATAACATGTTGTATGATGTTAGGATCAAATGTCTTAATATCATCATAAGTCCATGCAAAGACATCCTTGAATTCTTTAAATAATTTAACAAAAGCATCTTTTTCTTGTCTAGAACATCCCAAGCCTAAGTTCATACACTCAGGGTTTTCACTAGTCCCTAAATTGACCTTTTCATAAGACAATGAGGAACTGTTTGTTTTGCAATTGACCATCTTTTTAAATTTATCTTCAAAATCATAAAACTTTTCTTGTCTAACAACATATTTGGGTAAGGAATTTACCATGTCCGATAGAGCTTCAGGAGATTTCGGATTAGGTATTACCGTAAAGTCGTGCAAATTGTCGTCGTGCGTTTGTTCATCTATCACAGCACCTTGAAAGGTTTCTTCCATGTGTAGAAAGCTAATGATTTGATGATCATCGTCAAATACTCTCCAGTTTGTGATGTTGTTAGGAACAGAGGGTCGAAACAGTAGCTCCACAGAGAATGCGTTCAGGGATAAGCCTTCTGCAGGAAGAAGTTTAGAGGCAACATTAGCTAGTAGATCTGCTTCAGCATTATTTGATCTAGGAATGGAATTTATATTAAAGGCAGAAAATTTGTTCATTAAAATCCATACCTCAGACTGGTAGCATTTGAGATGCGGGGAAAGACAGTGTATAGAATCTCTCACCTGCCTAACCACTATCTCAGAGTCGCCGAATACAACTAGATTTTGAATGTGCATGTCCAAGGATTTTCTGAGACCTTGTAATAAAGCCTCATATTCTGTAGTGTTGTTAGTGCATTCAAATTCTAGCCTACAAGCCAATAATGTCTTGTTACCTGCCGGATCTATGATGATGCAACCTGCACCAGATCCTTCTTTAAACTTGGAACCGTTGAAGTATAGAGACCAAATTTGATTTCCATCGGGTTCACAGGATTGTTGGATAGAAGCTGTTGGTTGCGTACATGCTAAGATCTCAGACTGTTGTTGCGGATCATTGATAAGTGAAACTTCAGCCATGAAATTTCCGAAGAAGGTGTCCATCCCTTGGACCTCAGGTGAATCGGTAGGAGGTATGTATGGTTCATTTGGGTCATTCAAGTCTGTTACCGTGAACTTGAGGTAACGCTCACGATTCACCCTGATCTTATTTGGCTTTCCATTTTCTGGAAGCCATAAGTGAGACCAGTCCATTGCGAAGTAACCATGTAGCTGCTCCGACCAGTCCCTGCTCAAAAACATACCATACACTTCTGGAATATCCACCACAATTATATCAATAACCTGATGAACTTTTGGGTTAGACGATAATCTAATCAATACATTTTTCAGTTCACCTATAACTTTGACATCTGTTCGATCAAGTTGTATGATTTTCAAAGAATATGGTTCTACTTCGGCGTTAATCTTTTGGCAGACTGACCAAGACATCACATTGGATGATGCTCCTGAGTCAACCATACAATTATGCACATTTCTATTGAATATTTCAAAAGTTAAAAGAAAAGGAGGTACATTCTTGCGAGTATTTAGAGTAGTAGCTTGTGGTTTCTTACTCGTGTTTTCTAATGCTACTTTATCTACATTACTTGTGTTATTTACATTATTTACATTATTTACAGGAGGTACAGGAAGGCTTCCTTTATCTTGAGGCTCGGGATTTTTTGTGGAAGTCTTCTACGGAACTTTGCTTTGCACAACCTTGTTACCATTTGAATTACCATTCTTGCCATTGCCTGAAATATTTTGCAACATCTTTTGTAACAAAAATGGAAATTTCAACAACTCATAAATAGAAATGTTAGCGCGCAATTTTTTAAGATCTTCAACAACATCATAATCTAATTTAGGGCTAGCATAACTTTGTTTAGTTTCTACTGATTTAGATGGCTTTGGGGGGGAAGTTGTAGTATTCTCGGTAGGAGGTTTATTTGTTGTCTTGCTTCTAGTGTTATAAGGGTGAACAGTCTCGAAGTTGGCTTGAAAGATACTATCCGAGAAATTTCCAAAGATATTTGGAGAAGACTCTTCTTCTTGAGTTGTTTCCTGCTCAACTTCCTCTTGAGGGATGTCAGGAGGCATCAAGTCATCTTGGGCTCCTAGAATTGTCTGGAGTGCACATTGCAAACTTTCTAGGTTCAAGCCTTCAGAGTTTGGATTAGGCCGGTTTATTGGGAAAGGCTTTCGGAAAGGAGGTTTGTAGGGTCCTTTACTCGAAGAGGCTTCTTCAGTCGACCTTTTTAATTCTATAACTTGATTAGATAATTTTTGTACAACTTTGGTTAAATTTTCAAATCAGAGTTTTCGGGTTGTGTTTTGTTTTGTGTAGGTCTGGGAAAAATTTCAATCTTCGTCTTGGAAGAAGAAACAGTCTCAGTTTCGCTGCTAGAAGAATCCTTAAGGCTAAGTATGTCTTTTTCAATTTGAGTAGCCTCTTCAAAGGCTTCTAACAACATGGCCTTTTTAGATCTTTTCACCCAAATAGCTATACTTTGATGTAGAGCTTTAGTGTAGTAAGCTATCACAAGACTCTCAGCAGGCATAGAGTCTGCAGGGATTCGATTTTTAAGGGTTAAGAATCTTTGATTAAAATCTTTAACTTTTTCTTTTGAGTTCATTTTTAATCTTGAAAGATCCATGACTAAGACTTCCAGAGGTTTTCCATCTCCGAATTTTTCCAAAAAGCATGACTTAAACTTTTCCCAAGACACTATGGTATGAGGTTGTTGGGCAAAGTACCAAGTGGACGCATTACCCTCAAAGGTGTAAGGGAACAACCTACAGACAACATCTTCATGTTCGACATTACAAAGTCTGATGGCTAACATAAATTTTTTGATATGATCTTCAGCTATCTGTTTTGAATCGGGATCAAACTTGGGCAGCCATTTCTCTGGATGCTTAGGTAAAGGGTGTTGGGCTCCAGGTACAGCTACAGCATCCTGGTCCAACCAGGGTCTAGCAGGGTTGTTCTGATTTGCCATTGGGGAAGTAGGTGTAGAAGGCTGAGAAGGTGGTTTACCTTCGTCAGAAGAGGAGTCTCCTCCAGAAGAGGAAGGAGATGAGGGAGGTGGTGAAGGAGGTATCCCAGATCCTCCTACAATAGGATTTGGATTTGGATCTAGAGAATTCACAGTGAGGTCAATGTTACCTAGCTATTATATGATATCAAAGAAGTCTAAAGGTTGACCCCACAGGCGGTTTGGTCCCCTAAGACTAGCTAAGGCACTATGTGTTTTAAGAAGAGATTGACGAACGATCTATTGGGGATCACCACCTGTAGGATTAGGTGTTGCTAGCTCAACTGTGATCTGCGGATCTTCGGTTGAAGAAGTTGTTGTTTGAGGGGGGATATTATCTTGTGAACAGCTTTTGGTCACTATAGGTGTGAGATTAGGTCGGGGAGGAGTCTTGTGACTGCCTCGTGCCATTAATTAAGTTCTGGCCCTCCTTCTAGCGCCATTTGTTGACGGGCGAAATTGTTCGTCCGTCAATTGAGAGAGTGGAACCGGTCCGGGATTGTCTAAATAACCCAAGCCGTTTGGAATGAACCACCCCGACGAGTTTAATGGCTTCGTTGGCTGCTCTAAGGTCTTCTAAGAAAACCAAAGAGATAATTGATCTGAGCTAAGTAATCTAAAACAAATAAAAGAAACTAAAACTAACTAAAACTAATAAAACAAACTAACTAAATTAAACTAAACTAAATCTAACTATTCTAACTACTATGTACAATCTACTAATTACTATTGTAATAACTCAAATCAACTATCTAATTACTAATTTAATTACAGTTTATTCACAAATATACATTGCATACAATCTACAGATTTGAATAAAACCTGTGAAACTGATATACTTGCTGTCCCAAAATAGCGAAAGATAACTCTTTTTTATTTTTTTGATTTATGAATAAGAAAGTAAACTAACTGAAGTTAAACAATCTAATATTTTTTTACTGAAACTAAACAATGTAGTATAAATCTAATTAAGATTATAACTAAATTAAACTACTTAATGAAAACAGTAAACAACAAACTAATTGACCTGGAAACGCTCCAAGTCTGCCCTGTGTGTGATAACTTCTAAGCTGGTCGGAGGAGAAAAATCGCACCGGTTGATCCGTAAGCTTTTCATAAATGACTGGCTGAGCTGCTTCTTGAAGTGTTTTACAGGAAAAACAAGACATAAAAGAAAATCATAACAATCTTATGATTATAAATTCCTGCAATAAGGGAAACCTGTTTATGCAAGGACTTATATATAACAACTCAATCTATGAAGAAGGTAAACCTGTGATTCACAAACTGAATTAACAATTGTTATGTCTTTTATGTATTTGGAAGAGACAAGATATGGATAACAGTAATAAAATTATATCATTTGCATTTGATTTAGATAGCTAAAGTAGTTTTAAATCATACACAAAATGATATACAAAACATGAAACAAAACACTGATATATTGAGAAGCTAAAGTTGTGACAAAACATCAGTTCTGCTCTAGTCTGTAATAGAACTCCATATCCTTGTTCTCCCACGAATGAGGATGAACATTATTACAAAAATCATAAGTATATATAGGTCTTTTAACAAGGTAAAACTTCCTTGTGGATAATATCAAATAGTTTTACACAATCTGGGAGATATCCCAAAATCACCTAAACTAAGAAAATAAAATACAAGTGAAATCTGTAAAACATCCCCTAACTGCTCATGATATCTATTGCCAATTCGAATTTACCTGCAATAGAACACAAAGATCAAATTAGAAGGATATTTGATTAAGAAAACAATAAAAAAAATTGACTCCATAGACTTAGCTACAGAATCATCTGATTCTGTAGCTAGTCAAGAATAGCAAACAGGACCAGATACAATCAAATAAAATCAAATCGAATGATCTTTTAATAATCTTTGAAAAACGAATTACTAATAATTCAAATGAAATTATCATTTAAATTAAATCATGTCAAAATAAATGCAATCGAAACAGAGTAAAGAATGCTCTGTTTTTAGTTACCATAAAACACGGTCAAACTTTGATAGGCCTGTTTCGTATCAAATGAAATTATGCAGTGAATCAAATCAAATGAGATACGATGTAATCGTACTCAACACAACCATAATTGAATAGAATCGTATACAAGATATGATATGCCTTAACATAACTATAATCGATATCATTGAACACAACATATATTTGTTACAGCTGTAACAATATACATAAATTTCATGTTGTTTCCACCAACAGGCTATAGACACTAAGCATAAGATTCATTCTGTTGTGATCAAATATGGGAAGGTTGTTACGATATACTCAAAATGAAACATGCATAACAGTATTGACCAAAAATCGCCATGGATTTTGATTGCTGGGTGTTACATAGTCAAGATCGAACAACATTGATAACCATAGGCTGGACAGCAATAAAATCAGGGTCTGAGCCAATTATAGAACAATTCATAATCCTGGGCATGATCATTTTTGTTTTACAAATCCATTCGTAATTGAAAATACACTGTCATTCCAATTCAAAAGAGAACAGGGCCGACTGACCAAAATGAATTGACTAGCTGGGAGTTGGATGACTGTTACGATTTGTATCACTTCACGATTTGGTAAATATAAAACAAAACCTTTTTTAAACATAATCCAAATCGTATCCAGGCTGGTCAAAGTCATATGTACATAAAATTGTAACAGACAACCATCGTTTATGTGCATCATAACTAATTCAGATTAAAACATAGATCGTGTTCCAAAATGGAAATGCAAAACAGCTTGCAACAGAACATTCAATCGCAACCGATTTAAAACAATCAAATCCATATTATGACTAATAGAATCAAAACCAAATCCAATTAAAACTTTAACGATAACAAAATTCGATTTACCAAAACAAATTATATACAACAATGCATGTTTATGTGACAGAGCAGGTCAATGATGTACACAGAGTTTATGAATGTGCCATATAAATGGGTGAAGGTGATACCAACGAGGCTGTTGAGGCTATGTCAATTTTGAATTGACAATTGCTGTAGCCCACTCGACATTTTTAAACAGAATTGAACCTGTTGTTCGTTGCTTCTTGTCAGTGGGTTGCACCTTCACATTATGACTGGTGAGATTTGCCACTTGATCTTCCAGTGCATGAATTCTGGATTGCAACATAGGCACATCTAGGTAGTATCTCTCCAACCATAAGCCACACAGATCGCATGGTGGAATAGCTGGTTGAGCAGGAGAGGGTTTCGACGAGTCACCAAGGGTTCAAGGAGGTAGTTTAATGCCAGGAAAATTGGGATTATCCCACAAACAAGGTGGTAAATTCTTGACAAAGTCATATGAAGGTTTGTCACACAAGCCTTCAGAGTAGGGATACTCATTTGCAAGGAAACGTTCAATCTCCGAATCAGAATCTTCATTGACCACGATCGGGTTAGGATTGACAGGAATTTTGTATTTATTTCTTGCCATGGGAGATATTAATCGTGCATTTCTCTTGCCTTTAGAATTTGCATTAGCTTTAGCTTTAGGCTTCTTGGCCACGGGTTTAACAGCTTGGGTATCCTGGTTAATGGAATTGGGTAGGCCAATAGGAGAATCGGGTAGGGGTTTAGGCAACAATGCACTGTAAGGCACAGGGGGTACCGATTTGCACTCACTCACCACGGGTTTGTCAACCAGTGGTCGGTTTGAGTCTGCAAAATCATTGCGTTTAAGAAACTCATCCCAACAGTCATGGTGTAACCCCAACTCATAAACTACAAACATTTTAATTAACCCGAAATGAAATAGACTGGTATCGGTCTAGTTCCGTTTATACCTTTTATCCATCTTAAACAGACTCCTATGCAAGTAGTGAGGCATGTTAATATTGTAGCCTATAAAGACCATCAAAAGACAAAGGTGAAACAAGAAAACGAACCCATACCTGCCCTTGCAAGTAATGAATTGCTTGATTATCATGAACAGGTTGTGCCAGCGTTGCTTCAACATATTCCCAGGAAAACCCTTGTCACAAGAATTAACCTTTTGTGAATGGAAGAGCAACGTCCACAGGACGTCTTCCACCTTGCAATTTTTCGACCACTTCTGTCCAGTAGCAGGCAGACTGGTAGCCAAACTAAGAAATTGCTCATCAATTTCTAACTGCACATCCCCAACCTTGGCTCGGCAGCCATCGAAGGTTAATGCAAATTGCCGAGCCATGCTAGGGTTATAACCATCGAATCTTCGTGTGAACGTGAGCCATCCGAACTCCTCCAGGTCGCTATAAGCACCATCAAACATCAGTAGTGCCTGGTTACCATTGGGCTCAACCCTTACGACCGAAGCCATGGCTTGTGTGCATGGTAGGGTTTGGTTTGAACAATACAAAACACAGGAGCAAAAATCGATAGGGCCTAACAGCTGCAAGCGCTCAAGGGGGATGAATCAATGTAATGCGTGCGAAGGTGGTGGGATTATCACTACCATGCAGTGTATTAATGGCTGAGTACAACGTTGTTCCATCAGTAATCATAACGTTTAAAACATATTAATCGGCCAACCCAAATCGGTGAATAACCATATCAACGTGCCATTAATCAAATGTAAAACCAAAACCATATGTTATATTCATGCGCCAAGTGTATAGTTCAATCCAACATGAAATCCAAAAGTTTTACCAATGCAACAAGTGTAAAATATTGCCACTCAAATATGAAATCAAACTGATATGCGACCCATGCGTTTTTTAGCATAATCAAAGTTTGTAAACATTGCAACCAATGACTTTATGAAATCGATAAGTTAAGACGTTATGATAGTAAGGATCACACCAAATAAAACAAGATCAACCATGACCCTTATGAAATCAAATATAACCTATAACTCAACATGTCAATGCCTTACCAAAGAAATCAAGTTGCGCAATCAAAGTGAATGAACATAGTTTGAAAGTCATTCCAGCCATTTTAATAGCAGACCAAAGGTAAGTACCAATCAGGATATCAATGAGTAGATCATGACAGTCCAAATAACGATGGAGGAGTTTTCACACTTTCAGTCCTGAAAACTAAAATTGAAACCAATTTGCAAATGTCGCTTGAAATGGAAATATCGTCTATTTGCAAAATGCGACAAAAATTGAAGTTCAAGAGACATAGGTGTAGGCAGCTTTTTAGGGCAATTGAAAAAATTGAATTGGCTGCCAACAATGGCGACACACTGGGTGAAGCAGTTATCTCTGTTAAAAGAAACAAATTCAGATTAGGATGACAAAGAAAAATTCAACTCAAAAACAACAACCAGAAAATCATACAAACATCATCATTTACTATCTTTTTCAACGATGTTTTAAAAGACGCAAACCAAGAACAGTCTTAAAGATCAGCAAGTCATGATTTTTATGATAAAATCTTCAATATTGTTGGCATGGCCACTACTTCCAACAGGCGTCCATAGCCTCGGAAGGGTTTCAATTTAACCCACTCGGACGTCTTTATCCTGTCAAGAAGTTCTAGATTAGAATAAACGACTTTATAAGAGGTTTCTTATCTTTTTCACAGATTTTTGTGTACCCGACATTGCTTCGCTGCCAGCGGGCCTGTTCAGTACCCCTGCGAAGTTATCTTGGAACCATGCTTGCATTTACCCACTGCCAGCGGACCTGTTCAGTATCCTGGCGGGTTTACAAACACTTCCCACAACTCTTATTTACATTTTATTTTGTTTTCCTTTTATACATAGTTGAGCAGGGTGACGCTGAAAAATCTTGGTATTTTATCATATTTTTACAGACCTCGTCAGAAATTTTTTGATACTGTCCTTTATTCAGCTCCAACAATGTTTTATTTCTAAAACAACTTACTTTGACAGGGAGGCATCCTTTTGAGTCATTCCTTTACAGAAAAGGGCAGCGTAAAAAGATAAAGATGATCATGACACACATCACTCAGAGATTGAAATCAGTAAACTTCTTTCAAACAACATTTTCCAACATCATTTTCATTTTTTAGAAATATGTCATTGATGTTCGTACAACCTTTCAGAAGTTATTTCAGTGAAGAGATTTTCCCATGGTCTTTGTCTAAATGGCTCAGTGCACAAGCGTGCATATGTTTCATAAAATACACAAAACTGATTCAATCAAATCAAAGTCAAAACAAGAAACAAACGAAAAGAATGCAAACAAAAGAAATATTTACATAATATATAAGGGTAGAAATCAAGCAAAGTATCTTTTCAAGGCTTGGCCATTCACCGGGTAGGTGTCAAGCTGCCCTTCAAGATTCTATAATTGAAAGGCACTAGGACCCAACTTTTCAGCAATCAAAAATGGCCCGAGCCCCAAATTTTCAAACTTAGTATGTTCACCCTTCCCTTCATGTGGTTTGTCCCACTTTAAGACGAGATCACCTACTTCAAAATTCCTATTAGAAGCAGAGTTAGAATCGAACCAGCTTTTAATCAGTTGTTGATGTTGGTCTAGCTTATGCTTAGCTTGGGTTCTTACTTCTTCTAACTTCATCAATGCGTTAATATGGCTTTCTAAAGGGGAACAATCTTCTTCTTGAACCTTTTGTGACAGTTGGAGTGAAGGAAGAAGAATGTGAGGTGGCAGAATGGCTTCTCTGCCATAAACGAGAAATCAGGGCTCATGGGTGATGGAGCATCAATTATGGCCTTCTTTATATCATTAAAATCTTGGTTTTCAGTGGGTCCCCAGTGATATTGGGTGTCTTTCTTAATCAAGTTTTGGAGAGGCCTGACCATTTCGGAGAAACTGGGGACGAATCTTCTCACGAAATTGATCTGGCCTAAGAAAGACTGCATGGATTTTTTGGAGGTAGGTGGGGGGAGTTTAGCGATGACTTGGGTCCTCTCAGGGTCAATAATCATTCCATCACTAGTCACAATGAACCCTAGTAGTTTACCCTGTTCTACTGCAAAGACGGACTTCTTGGGGTTCAAGGAGATGCCGAATTTACGACATCGTAGTAGAACAACTCGTAAGTGAGCTAGATGATCATATTTGTTTTTTGAATAAACGGCCACATCATCTAATTAGACTACTACAGAGTGATTGATTAAGCCTCTGAAAGCAATGTCCATTTCTCTCTGAAAGGTAGCACTGGCATTAATCAATCCAAAGGGCATTTTGCGATAAGCATAAGTGCCCCACGGGGTACGGAAGGTAGTTTTCATTTGGTCTAGCGGAGACATCAGGACTTGGTTATATCCAGAGAAACCATATAGTAAAGATAGCCTCTTGGAACCAAAAAATTGTTGAAGAATCTGTTCCCTGGGAGGGACAGGATAATTATCTTTATCAGACGCTTTGTTGAGGTTCCGGAAATCGACACAAAGTCAAATTTCTCCATTTTTCTTCCGCACTGGGACGAGGTTGGATACCCATTGAGTCTGTCTAACAGGAAAAATTATTTTAGCACTCAGGAGTTTATTCAATTCTTTTTGTACGGTCGGTTCTAGTTTAGGGTGCATTTTCCTCAGTTTCTGTTGGAAAGGTAAGCTTTGGGGTTTCATTGGGATAACATGTTGTATGATGTTAGGATCGAATGTCTTAAGATCATCATAAGTCCATGCAAAGACATCCTTGAATTCTTTAAATAATTTAACAAAAGCAGCTTTTTCTTGTCTAGAACATCCCAAGCCTAAGTTGATACACTGAGGGTTTTCACTAGTCCCTAAATTGACCTTTTCATAAGACAATGAGGAACTGTTTGTTTTGCAATTGACCGTATTTTTAAATTTATCTTCAAAATCATAAAACTTTTCTAGTCTAACAACAGATTTGGGTAAGGAATTTACCATGTCCGATAGAGCTTCAGGAGATTTCGGATTAGGTATTACCGTAAAGTCGTGCAAATTGTCGTCGTGTGTTTGTTCATCTATCACAGCACCTTGAAAGGTTTCTTCCATGTGTAGAAAGCTAATGATTTGCTGATCATCGTCAAATACTGTCCAGTTTGTGATGTTTTCAGGAACATATGGTCGAAACAATGGCTCCATGGAGAATGCGTTTGGGGATAAGCCTTCTGCAGGAAGAAGTTTAGAGGCAACATTAGCTAGTAGATCTGCTTCAGCATTATTTGATCTAGGAATGGAATTTATATCAAAAGAGGAAAATTTGTTCATTAAACTCCATACCTCAGACTGGTAGCATTTGAGATGCAGGGAAAGATAGTGTATAGAATCTCTCACCTGCCTAACCACTATCTCGGAGTCACCGAATACAACTAGATTTTGAATGTTCATGTCCAAGGCTTTTCTGAGACCTTGTAATAAAGCCTCATATTCTACAGTGTTGTTAGTGCATTCAAATTCTAGCCTACAAGCCAATAATGTCTTGTTACCTGCCAGATCTATGATGATGCAACCTGCACCAGCTCCTTCTTTAGACTTGGAACCGTCAAAGTATAGAGACCAAATTTGATTTCCATCGGGTTCACCGGATTGTTGGATAGAAGATGTTGGTTGCATACATGCTAAGATCTCAGACTGTTGTTGCGGATCATTGATAGGTGAAACTTCAGCCATGAAATTTCCGAAGAAGGTGTCCATCCCTTGGACCTCAAGTGAATCGGCAGGAGGTATGTATGGTTCATTTGGGTCATTCAAGTCTGTTACCGTGAACTTGAGGTAAAGCTCATGATTCACCCTGATCTTATTGGGCTTTCCGTTTTCTAGAAGCCATAAGTGAGACCAGTCCGTTGCGAAGTAACCATGTAGCTGCTCCGACCAGTCCCTGCTCAAAAACAGACCATACAGTTCCAGAATATCCACCACAATTATATCAATAACCTAATGAACTTTTGGGTTAGACGATAATCTAATCAATACATCTTTCAGTTCGCCTATAACTTTGACATCTGTTTGATCAAGTTGTATGATTTTCAAAGAAGATGGTTCTACTTCAGCGTTAATCTTTTGGTAGACTGACCAAGGCATCACATTGGATGATGCTCTTGAGTCAACCATACAATTATGCACATTTCTGTTGAAGATTTCGAAAGTTAAAAGAAAAGGAGGTACATTCTTGCGAGTATTTAGAGTAGTAGCTTGTGGTTTCTTACTCGCGTTTTCTAATGCTACTTTATCTACATTACTTGTGTTATTTACATTATTTACATTACTTACAGGAGGTACAGGAAGGCTTCCTCTATCTTGAGGCTCAGGATGTTTTGTGGAAGTCTTCTGTGGAACTTTGCTTTGCACAACCTTGTTACCATTTGAATTACCATTCTTGCCATTGTCTGAAATATTTTGCAACATCTTTTGTAACAAAAATGGAAATTTCAACAACTCATAAATAGAAATGTTATCCCACAATTTTTTAAGATCTTCAACAACAACATAATCTAATTTAGGGCTAGCATAACTTTGTTTAGTTTCTACTGATTTAGATGGCTTTGGGGGGGAAGTTGTAGTATTCTCGGCAGGAGGTTTATTTGTTGTCTTGCTCCGAGTGTTATAAGGGTGAATAGTCTCGAAGTTGGCTTGAAAGATACTATCCGAGAAATGTCCAAAGATATTTGGAGAAGACTCTTCTTCTTGAGTTGTTTCCTACTCGACTTCCTCTTGAGGGATGTCAGGAGGCATCAAGTCATCTTAGGCTCCTAGAATTGTCTGGAGTGCGCATTGCAAACTTTCTAGGTTCAAGCCTTCAGAGTTTGGATTAGGCCGGTTTGTTGGGAAAGGCTTTTGGAAAGGAGGTTTGTAGGGTCCTTTACTCGAAGAGGCTTCTTCAGTCGACCTTTTTAAATCTATAACTTGATTAGATAATTTTTGTACAACTTTGGTTAAATTTTCCAAATCAGAGTTTTCAGGTTGTGTTTTGTTTTGTGTAGGTCTGGGAAGAATTTCAATCTTCTTCTTGGAAGAAGAAACAATCTCAGTTTCGCTGCTAGAAGAATCCTCAAGGCTAAGTATGTATTTTTCAATTTGAGTAGCCTCTTCAAAGGCTTCTAACAACATGGCCTTTTTAGATCTTTTCACCCAAATAGCTATACTTTGATGTAGAGCTTTAGTGTAGTAAGATATCAGAAGACTCTCAGTAGGCATAGAGTCTGCAGGGATTCGATTTTTAAGGGTTAAGAATCTTTGATTAAAATCTTTAACTTTTTCTTTTGAGTTCATTTTTAAGCTTGAAAGATCCATGACTAAGACTTCTAGAGGTTTTCCATCTCTGAATTTTTCCAAAAAGCATGACTCACACTTTTCCCAAGAAACTATGGTATGAGGCTGTTGGGCAAAGTACCAAGTGGACGCATTACCCTCAAAGGTGTAAGTGAACAACCTACAGACAACATCTTCATGTTCGAGATTACGGAGTCTGATGGCTAACATAAATTTTTTGATATGATCTTCAGCTATCTGTTTTGAATCGGGATCAAACTTGGGCAGCCATTTCTCTAGATGCTTAGGTAAAGGGTGTTGGGCTCCAGGTACAGCTACAGCATCCTGGTCCAACCAGGGTCTAGCAGGGTTGTTCTGATTTGTCATTGGGGAAGTAGGTGTAGAAGGCTGAGAAGGTGGTTTACCTTCGTCAGAAGAGGAGTCTCCTCCAGAAGAGGAAGGAGATGAGGGAGGTGGTGAAGGAGGTATCACAGATCCTCCTGCAGCAATATTTGGATTTGGATCTAGAGAATTCACAGCGAGGTCAATGTTACCTAGTTGTTCTCTAATATCAGAGAAGTCTAAAGGTTGGCCCCACAGGCGGTTTGGTCGCCTAAGACTAGCTAAGGCACTATGTGTTTTAAGAAGAGATTGACGAACGATCTCTTGGGGATCACCACCTGTAGGATTAGGTGTTGCTGGCTCAACTGTGATCTACGGATCTTCGGTTGAAGTAGTTGTTGTTTGAGGGGGGATATTATCTTGTGAATGAATTTTGGTCACTATAGGTGTGCGATTAGGTGGGGGAGGAGTCTTGTGACTGCCTCGTGCCATTAATTAAGTTCTGGCCCTCCTTCTAGTGCCATTTGTTGACGGCCGAAATTGTTCGTCCGTCAATTGAGAGAGTGGAACCAGTCCGGGGTTGTCTAAATAACCCAAGCCGTTTGGAATGAACCACCCTGGCGAGTTTAATGGCTCCGTTGGCCGCTCTAAGGTCTTCTAAGAAAACCAAAGAGAGAATTGATCTGAGCTAAGTAATCTAAAACAAATAAAAGAAACTAAAACTAACTAAAACTAATAAAACAAACTAACTAAATTAAACTAAACTAAATCTAACTATTCTAAATACTATGTACAATCTACTAATTACTATTGTAATAACTCAAATCAACTATCTAATTACTAATTTAATTACAGTTTATTCACAAATATATATTGCATACAATCTACAGATTTGAATAAAACCTGTGAAACTGATATACTTGTTGTCCCAAAACAGCGAAAGATAACTCTTTTTGATTTTTTTGATTTATGAATAAGAAAGTAAACTAACTGAAATTAAACAATCTAATATTTTTTTACTGAAATTAAACAGTGTAGTATAAATCTAATTAAGATTATAACTAAATTAAACTACTTAATGAAAACAGTAAACAATAAACTAATTGACCTGGAAACGCTCCAAGTCTGCCCTGTGTGTGATAACTTCTAAGCTGGTCGGAGGAGAAAACTCGCACCGGTTGATCCGTAAGCTTTTCGTAAATGACTGGTTGAGCTGCTTCTTGAAGTGTTTTACAGGACAAACAAGACATAAAAGAAAATCATAACAATCTTATGATTATAAATTCCTGCAATAAGGGAAACCTGTTTATGCAAGGACCTATATATAACAACTCAATCTATGAAGAAGGTAAACCTGTGATTCACAAACTGAATTAACAATTGTTATGTATTTTATTTATTTGGAAGAGACAAGATATGGATAATAGTAATGAAATTATATCATTTGCATTTGATTTAGATAGCTAAAGTAGTCGTAAATCATACACAAAATGATATACAAAACATGAAACAAAACGCTGATATATTGAGAAGCTAAAGCTGTGACAAAACATCAGTTCTGCTCCAGTCTGTAATAGAACTCCATATCCTTGTTCTGCCACGAATGAGGATGAGCATTATTACAAAAATCATAAGTATATATAGGTCTTTTCACAAGGTAAAACTTCCTTGTGGATAATATCAAATAGTTTTACACAATCTGGGAGATATCCCAAAATCACCTAAACTAAGAAAATAAAATGCAAGTGAAATCTGTAAAATATCCCCTAACTGCTCATGATATCTATTGCCAATTCGAATTTACCTGCAATAGAACACAAAGATCAAATTAGAAGGATATTTGATTAAGAAAACAATAAAAAAAATTGACTCCATAGACTTAGCTACAGAATCATCTGATTCTGTAGCTAGTCAAGAATAGCAAACAGGACCAGATACAATCAAATAAAATCAAATCGAATGATCTTTTAATAATCTTTGAAAAACGAATTACTAATAATTCAAATGAAATTATCATTTAAATTAAATCATGTCAAAATAAATGCAATCGAAACAGAGTAAAGAATGCTCTGTTTTTAGTTACCATAAAACACGGTCAAACTTTGATAGGCCTGTTTCGTATCAAATGAAATTATGCAGTGAATCAAATCAAATGAGATACGATGTAATCGTACTCAACACAACCATAATTGAATAGAATCGTATACAAGATATGATATGCCTTAACATAACTATAATCGATATCATTGAACACAACATATATTTGTTACAGCTGTAACAATATACATAAATTTCATGTTGTTTCCACCAACAGGCTATAGACACTAAGCATAAGATTCATTCTGTTGTGATCAAATATGGGAAGGTTGTTACGATATACTCAAAATGAAACATGCATAACAGTATTGACCAAAAATCGCCATGGATTTTGATTGCTGGGTGTTACATAGTCAAGATCGAACAACATTGATAACCATAGGCTGGACAGCAATAAAATCAGGGTCTGAGCCAATTATAGAACAATTCATAATCCTGGGCATGATCATTTTTGTTTTACAAATCCATTCGTAATTGAAAATACACTGTCATTCCAATTCAAAAGAGAACAGGGCCGACTGACCAAAATGAATTGACTAGCTGGGAGTTGGATGACTGTTACGATTTGTATCACTTCACGATTTGGTAAATATAAAACAAAACCTTTTTTAAACATAATCCAAATCGTATCCAGGCTGGTCAAAGTCATATGTACATAAAATTGTAACAGACAACCATCGTTTATGTGCATCATAACTAATTCAGATTAAAACATAGATCGTGTTCCAAAATGGAAATGCAAAACAGCTTGCAACAGAACATTCAATCGCAACCGATTTAAAACAATCAAATCCATATTATGACTAATAGAATCAAAACCAAATCCAATTAAAACTTTAACGATAACAAAATTCGATTTACCAAAACAAATTATATATAGCAATGCATGTTTATGTGACAGAGCAGGTCAATGATGTACACAGAGTTTATGAATGTGCCATATAAATGGGTGAAGGTCATACCAACGAGGCTGTTGAGGCTATGACATTTTCGAATTAACAATTGTTGTAGCCAACTCGACATTTTTAAACAGAATTGAACCTGTTGTTCGTTGCTTCTTGTTAGTGGGTTGCACCTTTGCATTATGACTGGTGAGATTTTCCACTTGATCTTCCAGTGCATGAATTCTGGATTGCAACATAGGCACATCTAGGTAGTATCTCTCCAACCATAAGCCACACTGATCGCATGGTGGAACAACTGGTTGAGCAGGAGAGGGTTTCGACGAGTCACCGAGGGTTCCAGGAGGTAGTTTAATGCCAGGAAAATTGGGATTATCCCACAAACAAGGTGGTAAATTCTTGACAAAGTCATATGAAGGTTTGTCACACAAGCCTTCGGAGTAGGGATACTCGTTTGCAAGGAAACGTTCAATCTCCGAATCAGAATCTTCAATGACCACGATCGGGTCAGGATTGACAGGAATTTTGGATTTATTTCTTGCCATGCAAGATATTAATAGAGCGTTTTTCTTGCCTTTAGAATTTGCATTAGCTTTAGCTTTAGGCTTCTTGGCCACGGGTTTAACAGCTTGGGTATCCTAGGTAACGGAATTGGGTAGGCCAATAGGAGAATCGGGTAGGGGTTTAGGCAACAATGCACTGTAAGGTACAGGGGGTACCGATTTGCACTCACTCACCATGGGTTTGTAGACCAGTGGTGGGTTTGAGTCTGCAAAATCATTGCGTTTAAGAAACTCATCCCAACAGTCATGGTGTAACCCAAACTCATAAACTACAAACATTTTAATTAACCCGAAATGAAATAGACAGGTATCGGACTGGTTCCGTTTATACCTTTTAGCCATCTTAAACAGACTCCTATGCAAGTAGTGAGGCATGTTAAGTTCGTATCCTATAAAGACCATCAAAGGACGAAGGTGAAACAAGAAAACGAACTCATACCTACCCTCGCAAGTAATGAATTGCTTGATTATCATGAACAGTTCGTGCCAGCGTTGCTTCAACATATTCGCAGGCAAACCCTTGTCACAAGAATTAACCTTTCGTGAATGGAAGAGCAACGTCCACGGGACGTCTTCCACCTTGCAATTTTTTTACCACTTCTGTCCAGTAGCAGGCAGACTGGTAGCCAAACTAAGAAATTGCTCATCAATTTCTAACTGCACATCCCCAACCTTGTCTTAGCAGCCATCGAAGGTTAATGCAAATTTCTGAGCCATGCTAGGGTTATAACCATCGAATCTTCGTATGAACGTGAGCCATCCGAACTCCTCCAGGTCGCTATAAGCACCATCGAACATCAGTAGTGCCTGGTTACCATTGGGCTCAACCCTTACGACTGTAGCCATGGCTTGTGTGCATGGTAGGGTTTGGTTTGAACAATACAAAACACAGGAGCAAAAATCGATAGGGCTTAACAGCTGCAAGCGCTCAAGGGGGATGAATCAATGTAATGCATGCGAAGGTGGTGGGATTATCACTGCCATGCGGTGTATTAATGGCTGAGGACAACACTGTTCCATCAGTAATCATAACATTTAAAACATATTAATCGGCCAACCCAAATCGGTGAATAACCATATCAACGTGCCATTAATCAAATGTAAAACCAAAACCATATGTTATATTCATGTGCCAAGTGTATAGTTCAATCCAACATGAAATCCAAAAGTTTTACCAACGCGACAAGTGTAAAATATTGCCACTCAAATATGAAATCAAACTGATATGCGAGCCATGCGTTTTTTAGCATAATCAAAGTTTGTAAACATTGCAACCAATGACTTTATGAAATCGATAAGTTAAGAAGTTATGATAGTAAGGATCACACCAGATAAAACAAGATCAACCATGACCCTTATGAAATCAAATATAACCCATAACTCAACATGTCAATGCCTTACCATAGAAATCAATTTGCGCAATCAAAGTGAATGAACATAGTTTGAAAGTCATTCCAGCCATTTTAATAGTAGACCAAAGGTAAGTACCAATCAGGATATCAATGAGTAGATCACGACAGTCCAAATAATGATGGAGGATTTTTCATGCTTTCAGTCATGAAAACTAAAATCGAAACCAATTTGCAAATGTCGCTTGAAATGGAAATATCGTCTATTTGCAAAATGCGACAAAAATTGAATTTCAAGAGACATAGGTGTAGGCAGCTTTTTAGGGAAATTGAAAAAATTGAATTGGCTACCAACAAGCTGTTGGATGGATTCAATGAGCTTCCCCACTACCTCTCGGTGGCTTCTTCTTCCCTCTCTTCTAAGCCTATCACAGACTAAAGTGCTCTGGTGACTGCTTCTTTAACTCCCATCTGCTCTGGGAGAAAATGTTCTTTATCCTTCTAGATCTATGCTCTATCCTTTGCAAACTTCGCCTGGAGTTCATCTTTTTCTTGTTGGGAAACCTAGCGTTTCTCTATGGCTTCCTCTTTTTCTTGCTTCAGGGCCTTTGTGGCTTGTTCCTTTTCCTCCTGGACATGACAAAGGAGAGCTTCTCTCGAGTTTTCTAATCTGCGTAGCTGGTAAGGCTCATATCCCAACTATGTTCCTTCTGATGGTGGTGGTGTAGTAAACACTACGCGGCTCGAATAGAGAGCCTGTTTTACTCCTTTAAGATTTGCTTCGATCCTATCAAACATTGTCTCATGTTTGGCTTCACTTCGCTACAAGGTATCCTCCAAGGTGTCTGATACAACAACAATGATAAGGTCAGTGTCATCCACCGTTAACACAGTTTGAAATGGTGGTTTATTAACTTTTGACTTCTTCTGCGATGTAGGTTTCTTTGGGGAAACATTTCTTTTCTTGGATGTATTTGTCTCTTAGAATGGATCTTTAAGCGATGTTACTTAGCCCTGCTTCTGCTTGTCTTATTTTCCTTCATCCTATTATTTTTCCACTTCGTCATCTCCTCCTCCTTTTGGTGATTCTGATGAAGTCTCTTCTAATGAATTGTTCAGTTCCTATACATCTTCCTTCCTTTTATTCCTGTTGTTGTTGGGTGCATCATATTCTTCTAGAGTGACTAAAGGACTTCCGATGAGGTCAGGTTTAGATAGTTCTGCATGTTCTACTAGTACCAAGAATTTTGTAGGACATTCTTTTTTATCTTCCTTAGTGATCTTATAATAACTTTGTAGCTCCTCCTTTCTTTCATATATGCACGCAAAGATATATATGAAATGCCTATATGTGCGGAACTTCGCAAATGGCCTAAACCAATACAGTGTATTCAATGTCATGCGAGGGAAGGATTCAATGGCCCACTTCAAATGCAGATAATAGGTGTGGAACATCGTGTTTGACTATCATTTCTTCGCCATGTCGCTCGAATAACATAGCGTAGTGAACTTCGCAGCTAGTGAATTTCAGGGAAGGTCACTCCTTCCGGCATCTCCCAAGCAGTGAAGACGATGAGAATCAACAACCAATTGAAATGAAAATCATATCCCTGATCTTGAGTTTTTCGACAGTCTTTCTCTAACTGGTTGATGAGGTAGCTCACCAAGTTCATTTTCAGCCCCTCAACGCATTTTCCTGTGAGGTCGACGACGAACCCCATGACCTGCGTTGGCCTATTATTTCTAATGAGCTTACTAGTGATCAACTAGAAATCTAGGCACACTACACCAATCTAGATGGACGGTACCTTGTAGCCCCACTTCCCCTTCTCTACATCACCAAAGGTATCTTTGATTGTATGCCAAGGCACAATATGTTTCCTTTCCTGGGTAAAATTGTTGTGGGTCTAGTCCTTTCATGCTTAACCCAATGATCTGGTGGATCAACATTAAATCTATTATGATGCACCTATCCAACCATAGGTAACTTCCATGGAAGCATGAAAGCAGGAGATTAATGCACACGCTAACCTCCTGGTTTCTTCCTAAGTGTGGTAACTTCATCACATTGAGGATTGTGGACCTTGCGATGTCCATGGTCCATGGCTGGGGGATTATCTTCGACTTCTTCCCTGATGTCTTGGTCAAGTACTTGTATGGTGTGAGCATGCCATAGTTCTTGTAGTCTCCCAAGTTATAGTCGTTGATCTTCAACATCAGAATCCTTTCCAACTAGAGTTCTACTGTGCGTATCCCCTTTGGGAGGTATGCGGTGATAATTTTGTAGTTGAAGTCCCTCGGGACACTTTCAAAACTCGCCTTGTCAGCCAAAGGCAGGATGTATTCGGGTAGGATTGATGGGATGAGCTTCGCATTCTCCAAGTCAGCACGATGCTTGCTACGTTTCTCAGTAGCGGGTTGGCTAGACTGACGCTACATAATCGACAGGGATGATTCCAATCCTCACGTCAATGAAGTTTGTATGCCTGGGGACATTAGATTTTTAGTCATGAGGTCTATTAGGATCTCTTCGATGGAATTTTATACATTGCTAATGTCATCCGACATGCATGCTCAAGATCAGATATCTCAGGTCAGTGAGCAAACACTCAATGTAACAGAACGGGTGGCAAGCTCTCAATAAGCACTGTGCAAAAGTAACTAGTTCTATTTGGGCTTAGATAATCACAATTGGCAAAATTTTTCTCGACAAAATGCTTGATGGGATAAATATACAACGGTGTAATGGACTCCTCCAATGGGTAGGAACACCTCAATCAATGCAATTCCATCTATTATGGCATGGTCCCAATGGTCCAATGGCGAACGTTCCGAAAATAACTACGTTTCTATCCATTCTGGAGTGTCATTCTAATGGTCAAGATGCCTCCAATGGTCATATCTCTTCATCGTGGAGAAGTGTCAATCAGTGTTTTTCTTCTATTATGGCGACGTTCAAGTTATACAAGCTTTTCGTCTTCTCTAGAACATCCTGCAATTTTTCTAGCTTTGATTTCTTCTTACTGAGATTCCTTGCTTTATTTCCTTTGATTTGAGTCACTGGGTTCCTCTTGCCATTTTTATTCTATCCTTCTCTTAGCATAGTAACTTCACACTGTTGAGGATCTTTCACAAGATTTGAGGACAATACTTCTTTTCTTGTTGTTTCTGGAGTAGGTGCTCTACTCTCTTGCATGGATAAGTTCTTAAATTCTTCCTATGTTCTTTTAACTTTGATAGCTAGGTCTTTGGTCCTCAGTTGCTTCAACTTGTCCTCTTGTTCTTCGATTAAGTGAGCTATTCTCCTAGCCATGAAATCTTTTAAGTCTTTCATTTTCTATTTTATAGCTTCTTATTCTTCTTTCCTTTGGATTTGATCTCTCTCAATCCGGGTCTTTCCTAACGAAAGTGCAAAAGGAGTGTTGTTCTCAACAAACTTAATGCGCTCAAATTCTTCTTTTGTCAAATCTCCATGAGAACTCATAAGTACATGGGTAAGTCTTCCACATAGGGTTATCAACTTTCCTTTAAATAATCCTATTCCTCCCAGTGAAGGAACCATAGCAAGCTTTCCCAAAATTTCCCAAGTTCTTTTTGTCATAATGTTCACTTGTGTTTCTACATCTAATACATAGTCTATGTTGAATTCTCTTATTCTTGTTTCTATGCACTCTTTCTCTTTTAAGATCTCTAATAAACTGATGTCTCTTTGATCATTCAGTGTTTCTTTCATAGTCAATAATATAGTCTCTAATTCTTTCTAGTTCTTGAGCATATTCTTAGTCTCTTGACCTTCCTCATGGTATTCTTCTCTCATTTTCATCTTTTCAACTTTAGCAAGCTAAAACTTCATGTCCAGTAGCCTTACAACACAGGCAAATAGGACCTCGACCAGGGCATTCCTTAGTAATATTGTTACAGGTAAATCCTCCTATGGACAAGTGGATTCCCTCTTGATCTCTATACTCCTAAGGCCAAGACAGAAAAGTTCTTAACGTGGACACTGACATCCTTTTAGATCTAATTAAGCTAACATACAAAGAGGAAGAAGAAATATGTGTACCTTGTTAACGGTGTTTGTCCTCGCAAAGTCCAAGCTGAACTCCAATCTCGAGCTCCTCGATAGGTCCTGTAGAACAAACAAAGATACAAAGAACTTCCTATTCTATTGAGATTATCTCAAATATAGATCTATCTACTAAAGACAAATTCATGTGGAACAAACATAAATTTGAAATAATTAGGACAAGCATTGGTTATTAATGAGAATAAGTAAAAGGTGCTTACAATCCTTTGATGAAGGTGTAGTAGCTTCTTCCATCTCTCCTTGTCCAAACCCTTTGCTCAAATAATCTACATTGATTATTCTTCAATGGAATCTCACTTATGAGATCATAAGTTTCATATCTCCAATCTTTTCTGTGTCTTTCACCATGAGAGGGCCTCCTTATATAACCTTGGAGAGACCCAACCACTTGAGAGATCTTTAGGATAAGTTGAGGATTCTTCTCCTTTAGTTGAGGATCTTTCCTAAGATCATGCCTTCTTCTATTTGAATCCAACCACCTTTAGAAATTGAGGGGATTCTTCCATGTCTTAGCTCAACAAACCAAAAACTCGCTCAGAAAAGAGCGCTCCCCCAAAAGGGTACGCAAAGTGCTCCAACACTCCCCCAAAGAGGCCCAAGGAGCGCTATCACTCCCTGACAATGAGTAGGGGAGCACTTCCCTTCAAAATCCATTTTTGAGTGGTTCTTTTAGTGGCAAAAGTCTTGTACTCCTTGTCAACTGATTTCTCTTCTTAAAAACTAGTCTTTGAGGTGTCTTAAGTGTCCTTATGATGTAGTTAGAGGAACGACATAGGAAATATGGCAGTATGATGTTTGTGACACTTGCGACACTTGTGGTCAATATGCGACACTTGCGGAGTGTTGAAACAGTTTTAAAGTTTTTATCTCTAAGGATAAAATTTTCCTTTTTCGGGTTTCGGCTTTTCATAATGCATAACTCTCACTATCATTTCCAAAAGGCCAGTACCAAAATCCCAACAAGATTTATTCTTTAAAAAAATCAAAGGAAAAAAATCAAAAGTGTTATAAAAGTCCCGACGCGCTTTCTGTAAAGTTATTTTTTAATCACGGTAATTTAAACCTTAAAGGAATTGATTAACATTTTTTTTAAATCTTTCAGGATTCGGGTTTACTCGAAACCATAATGTTTTCCATGAAAATTGAATCATGAAATCCCAATCCTTGATTTCCCGAAAGAATGGAAGTTAGTTTTTAATACTGATTAATTAATTTACTTATACGATACTTAAGGCCTAACCTAATCTTATCATGATTTCGCAATTTTAGGAATCGGGGTTCAAGGATAACATATCTCTTGTCAACATGATCCCCAAAATCCTGAAACACGAAGTCTCGACTCATAATTTGTGTTTAAACTGAACTAACTCTGTTTTGAAAACATGATTAATGGTAATTAAACTTCTTAGGTATTTTCTTATTTTCGGTACTATTGAATGAAGTCTTTTGAATTTTGAATCTGGGATTGCCGAAATATGGCCACATTAACAACAGATAACTGATGATTTATATAACACTAATGCATATCTCAGAAATATTCACTACATTTAAGGTATTAAGTTCGTGTCAAATACCCTCATCATTAAATAAGTTAAAAAAGAATTAAAGGTCTGTGTTTCACAATTTATCCTAGTTCATGCTATCAGGTGTAAGACACATTCATCCAAACTCATATGCTTCTTTCCTGTGACAGGTTTTCCTTCTAACATAAAGCTATGGTGCCAAAGAAAGCACCCAAGAAGAGTGAAGATATAGAGGAGATGCGTAACCTAGAAGCATATATCATATCCAACACTACGCCACATGCCATTGACTCAATTAAATCCTAGAGAGAAATCTATGAACTCTTGGATTATGAAATCAAAAATTCTCCTGTTGATTTCAAGAATCACCTTTGGGATATAGCAGAATCAAAGCTTCATAAGATCGCAGCATGCCCTTGGCTCATGGCATACAATGACATGATCAATTAGGCCTTGGAGAAGGTTGATATCCTGACAAGAAGCATTTTAAAAGATCAAGCGGTTGTTGTCAGCTCATTCAGGCCAGAGCATATACAAGTAATGTACAAAATCTCACCAAATCCTAAGTACATTTATAATGTCGAATTTACAGCTGATTTTCAAAGGAAGGAGTGTACAGAGGTAGACCGAACTTATCCCAATTTAATAAAAGAATGGTGGAGATGTCCATCAAAATCGAGGGCCGACACCCATGGAATTTATGCCACATTATCTTTGAATGAGTACATGATCTATGTAGCCATTATGTTGTGTAGACTCTTCGGAAAAATGAATCCCTGCCATTTTCCCACAGAATGGGTGCCCTTTTTAGAAGAAGCATCAGAAGGATACACTTTTAACTGGAGCAATATTTTATCTGATAACCTAGCCCAAGAGGTTTCAAATTATAGAGTTGTAAGATCTAAAGGTCAGCCAGTGACCTTTTACATGTCGGCATACATCATGGATGCAATCTTCTTTGTAACTCCATTTCCCCTGATGAATTGGAGTTGGAACATAACATGCCCTGAACCCATTCACGAGTATCACTCTATGTTATGGGAAGAAAATGCTAAGAACGTGTTTTACGAAATTTGTCCTTTCATAGTAATTCCAATGCATAAAATGTTTTAAGGCTGTGAACCCCCTTGCATTTCTGAGAAAGTCTCAGAAAATCTCAAAGAAATAGCCGTCTAGTTCATCGATGAAAACTTCTCTTACGTTAGGGTTTATGGGTGCTCAATCCCCCCTCATGCACTTCCAAAATTTCTCCCAGATAGACTGGTATTGAGGGAGGTAGCACACCAAATTGTGAAAGGTGGCATCAGAATAGAGCTAAAGATGGCTCAAAAGAAATCCTGGCCAATCTTCCCTGTGTATATCGGGAAATTTTCATTACTAAACCTAGGCCATTCTAAACTGGAAGCTGAAGCACTAGAAGAAGTTAAACTGGTAAATATCAAACATAAAAAACATGACCCTTATCAACTAGTGAACAGACATTTGATGCATTGCAATATGAAAGCTTATGAACGTGAAAAGTCTATTTATGATGATATATTCAAAGAGGTTAAGGCCTATGAGGATGTTTTGAACAGGGTACGGGCCTTATCACCCGACTTACAGACTGGTTTCATGTCCTTCCAAAGTCACAGGCGAATTTGTTTGCCAAAGATTTTGCAGGGTGAATCCACGACCCCCCCTCCAGAGTAGGAAGGGCCTCCCCCAGGTTTAGAAAAAGAGCAACAGGGAGTGTTCTTTAAACTGGAATTTATTCAGAATTACTTTCAGGAAGCAAGTAAATCCTTGGAGAGTATTCTCCTGAAAGAAAGAGAAGTGAAAGTAGCCAGAACAACTTTTCAAAAAGCAGTCGCTCTTTCAACAAAAGAGGAGGTCGGAGAGACTCAAAATCTATCTATTTTAGAGCAAATTAAAGGTGATATAATACTCAAGGTATGGGAGGAAAACCTTGCAGAAAACAAGAGAATAACCAGAGAGGTTAATGACGACTGTCAAGGAATTTTCAACCCTTTAGAGAAATCTTCATTGAACATTGGAAGAAACAATTGTCCAAGGTTGTTAGGAGAAATTAACATTGTTAAGCATCAGTTAAGATTCAAGGAGGATCTGGAAGAAATTCAAGTAGATATGCCACAAATAAAGGTAATCAATGTCACTCAAATTGACAAATGGATAGTGGTGCCGAACTTAAAGTTACAAACTATTAAGTTCACAAGAAAGATAATTGAAGACCGTCTGCCTGAACTACAGAGAAAGTTCTTTCTATTTGACGTGAAAGATATTCCAGAAGATCCCAGAGTTTTGGTGAAATTTCTGGGAAAATGTATTCATTGTCTTAAAACGAAAGAAGGAAATTCATCAATGAGGACATGAAATATTGTTTTGGATATTTTCATTGTTGAAATAATAAAGAATTTAAAATAGAAATATAAACGGTTCAGTATTTCACATTCATGTAACCGTTAGTTTTCAGAAGTTGGGTAATCACCAACAGAAAAGAAAAGTTTGGTGATCATGTATAAATATAATTTCACAAGACTGAGAAAAGGCTTTTGTTTTTTGGGAGCCAATTGTCTTAGAATTTTTCTGATTTACAATGATATAGATAATTCAAAAGAGATTATGAATTCTATCAACTTGAAGCTATGTGTTCCTGTTGGGCCCCAATAACTCCCTCTAATTTTTACAAAATTTAAAGGGCCCCTATTAGAATCTTGATAATTATAATGAGCTACTGAATCAACCTTTTCAAATAGTTCCATACCTTGGCTTGCTTTGAGAAAAACTTAAGATATTCACTATAGTATGAGACATTCATTACAAGATTATATGTCAAAAGTTAGAAATGAACATAAAAATCTCAATTTAAACAAAAACGTTAATTTTTATCAAATGTTTACCTTCATTTAAATTATGATTATGTGTTCTTTCTTTTGCTCATTAGCAAGTTTGACTATTTTGAATAATGAGTTCAATACTTCATCAAATAATATCTTCGTTGGTATCTCATTTTCATAAAATCATTTGGTGATATTAATTAATTAAATTCTTTTTTTATTTTGCATCTCATTTCAAAATAATAATAATAAAAGAATTATCTATCATTTGTTTGATTTTGTAAAAAACTAAAATTAATATTTTTTCTCCATTAACTTGAAGATTCTAGACCATATTTGAAAACAAATTATAAATAATGTTTGCTTATAAGTTATAGTTAGTTCAAATTCATTTTTTATTTTTCTAGATTTTGTTTTATTCACAATTTTTAGGTTATTAATTTAGGCTTCTTATTGTTTCACAGGTTTCAATTATCAAATATTTGATACAGATCTAATCATGGCTTGATTTTATTATCCAAATACGTTCAAGATGATTGATCCAAAAATAATTTTGGATTACTACAAATAATTTTATGAGCAACAACAAATAAAATTTGGAAAGGTGTCAAGATCAGACAAACGATTTTGCAGAATTGATTGCAGACAAACCGCGAGGAATCTAAAGAAACGGTTGAAAACCCGGAACCAAAATGGACCCATTTACCTTTTGCATAGAGATTTGCCCAAACAAATGCACGATTTGAGAGATATTTGGGTCTCTTTTAGAGGCAAATTTCAGGTGGTGGAAATTAATAGTGATGCCCAGACTGTTCATTCATTTTATAAATATATGAGAAAGATCAGAGCCAAGGATTGGAGAGGAGGATTTTAATCCTTTCTCTTTTGTATATTATTCCTTTTGTAAAAAAATTATTTCTTTTCAAATGGAGTAATGGATGGCTGGAATCTTTGGGAGAATGGACGAATATTTTCAAAGAAGAATATGGAATTCCAGGTTGCTTAATGGCTTTTGTCCTGTAAGTAAATAGTTTTATTTTCATTATAATATATTCATATTCTTTGAATAATTGATTATGCATTGATTTAAATAGCTTTAGTCATTTTTATCAATACATGGTTAATTATTATCATTTATGTATTAATTTTTCCAATCTTTAAAGTCTATTATCCAAACAATTTCTTCCAGAACTACATAGTAGACAAGTGATTCCAAAAACTTAATAGAACAACATATATGCATTTTGGCTTTAGCCTTTTGTTTATAATGTTGTTATTTATGTTTTGTTAATCCTGTTACATGTGCAGGTCTGATATCTTTAGATTAAGTGATCTATGATGTGTAGGAGGTTTATATTATAAATACCATCCATCATTTGCTTCATCAAAATACAAATGCTATGATTATATCTTCGATTTAAATAATGATATTTATCTTTGAGTTTTAAATTGAATGATAAAATGCATAGATTGCTTCCAGATTTATCTTGTTGTATTCATGTATAGTTATGAGATCACAGGTTTATGTTTGTGTTTCCTTTTCCATCATTAAAACCTAAGCTACCAATATATGTTATGAATTTATTTAGAACATTCATAAGGTTCACTGCAGATTTCTCTCTTGAACATGGTAGTTGGATGTTCACCACTTATGTAGATGCTTGGATACACCTCACTAATTCATTGACATGATAGCTCCTTTGTATTTTTCTGTCATTTGCATATCATTGAAACTACAATGCATGGTTCAACTTTGACTATCCACATGTTCATGTTTCATTAACTTTTTTTTATAAGATTCTTTAAATTTATAAAAGAAAAATAATAAATATTTTTATGTTCTTTCTTTATCTGCTTCCTAGAAGCAATCATTTTTCACGTCGATTTTTGTAAGTTTCGATTAAAACTTGCATCTTGTAAATCGTGTAAATAAACAAGACTTGTATATCTTCTGTTTAAATACAACCACTATAGTTACATTTGAACATATGTACATATATATGGTGTGTTTAGTAATTAATTAGTTATTTCTCTCTTTTATTCATTTCTTTTAGGATTCTTAGATTGGCTAACCAAGCCATTAAACCCGTCAGAATGAGTTACACCAAATGGCTTGGGTTATTTAGACAACCCCGGACCGGACTCTCTCTTCCAGTTGACGGATGGTCAATTTCCCCCGTCAACAAATGGCGCTAGAAGGAGGGCTAGAATGACAAGCTGGCCTTATAGGAGTCTTTATTTCAAATTTAATTAATTTCCCATGACTCCCCAAATCACTGTGTTGGAACATGCTTTCCACTTCTCATTACCTGATATTCCCAACAAGACAGTCTCTCTCTTGTCCAAACTCACCTTTGATGGTGGGGAAATGTATCTACAAAAGACCATATTAACAAGTTTTGGTGCAAATGCATCAAACATGATATTTCCGATTTAAAGGTTTTGTGCAGATTGTTTTCTTTTACTTTCAGGGGTCAGATTAAACATTGGTTTGAGTCTTTTCTAGCATATCATATTTTTGATTGGTTTCAGTTTGTAGATGAATTTTTAGATGCTTTTGAAATCTATGATTACAATCAATTATGTGAAGAATTTCAGACTTTGCTAATCAATGGTGATTCATCTTCAAAAGGATTTTCGACAAGAATCCATCATGTTCTTTGTAAATTTAATCTTGATGACATGTCATTTGTATTAAATCTCCTCTATGATGCTTGCATCCAGTCATATTCAATCGCAAATGATGATGCAGTTACAAATACTATCACTCAATTGCAAGAAGAATTGTGTTCACAGGATGAGAGGGATCCATTTGAAAATTTTGAACAAACAAGGGAGGTAGAATCTATTGAAAATGTTCTTACTGAAAATCAAATTGGTTTTTCCTCTGAATCATTGTATTTTTAGTCCTTGACCATCGTGGAAGAAGATTTGATGTTGGGTCAAGGTGAATGTCCTCGTTCTCCGAACTCTTGCTCTAATCAGTATTTAAATTCGTTTATTGAAGAAGACTTAGGTGATGAAAATGATCTTAAGCATTCTAATATTCCAATGAAATTGATTAGAGATGTAGATCTGCAATTGCAAGAAGAAACATTAAATTCTCATCTACAAATCGTACCTTATCAACATGAAAGATCAGATGTTTTCCATGAAAGTTTTGAATTATCTATCGTACTGGAGGCAAATTTAAATGATCATATTATGTTGAAGAATTTATCACCAAAATAGAGTGAAATTTTTAAGGAAAATGAAGATGAATGTCTTGAGAATACCATTGTTAAATATCATAGCTCAAGATATTCTTTTCATGTGCTTATTTCTGATTCCTTTTACTTTTTATATCCTGATCTCTTCTTAGATTCTGGTGGATTTGATACTTTACCCACTGTTATCACTGAAATTTCGTCCACACTGGGCGACAAGAACTCCGCATCGTCAGCACAGAAAAACAGTCATTCATGGCACAAGGATTAATTCCACAGCACAGCAAAAGGGCCAAAACTATACAAAAATGGCTAAAAAATTAAAAGGCGCAATATACCCACTAAGAACGCGCGTGCGCGTGCAACATCTTCGTATATTGGGCGCATAGGCGCGGCTGTGGGGTGCAAAACCCGCGCGCCTGCCAAACGACACATTTATGGAACTGGTCGGCCTCCCAACCACTAATGGATCGGCTCCCAAGTCGATTTGACACCAAATCCGAGCTCAATCTGCGTGGGGAGGCTGGTCAAAGACCTAATTGTGCCCTAAAGAACCCCTTTTCACATTCAAAAGAGGTTGCACAATAGCTCAATGCTTGGCTATAAAAAGCCATGAATGACCATCATTTCTTCAAGGAATTCTTTGTATTGTTATGCTGTTGAGATTGCTATAGACTCATTCTTTGGCAATTGACATTATCAACACCATTTCATAGGCTTTCCATCTCTCACTAGAGTGGATAAGCTTGGAGTTATTTCACTCACACTTTCACCTTTCATTGTAAGGAGAGCAATCAGTTGAGGGCCTCAAGAGCCTTCCTTTGGAGAGGGAAGGGACCCAAGTCCTCTTTCTCCATTGTGTATCTTTGGATTTCATCTATCAGACCAGCATATACATTGGTGATATTGGTCCATTGTCATTTGTTTTTATTTTTGTTCCTATGCTCATAGTTTCATTTAGTTTTTGTTTAATTCTTG
>ML781709.1:841066-860677 GCA_009831015.1 Picea engelmannii
GATGTCATGAATCCTCTTATGATGTGTTCCCCATTGATATATCCATTTCATCAAAGTTACAGTTTGCATCCTCATTTTTATGACAGGATCTTAGAATGGATTGAAGATTCGTATCTAAAGAATGTTCAAGGGAATGGTAAGGTTATGCTTGCTTTGTTTTTAAATGATGATGATAATGGTAAGTATGATATATATTTTTTATTTTTCGATATACTATCATTCTTGTTACTAATATTTTATCTTGTTTCCATTGTAGGATTGAAGATGCTCCGATGGCTACATTGGAAGCATGACTTCACTTAGTATTTTTTATTTGTTTAGTAGTTAGAGTAGGTTTAGGAGTAGGTTTTCTTTTAGTTTTATTTCTGATTTTTTCTATTTGTAATAATGCAGTTATGAACACAAGCGGGCACACCAAGAGAACCATAATATGAATGTTGTTAGGAAAGTCCACTTTAAATCTTTTTCCCTCTTCTTTTCGTTGAATATTTCTTTTCAAAAATGCAGTATCATCATGAAAATTTTAAATGGAAAGTAAAGAGATAAGTAAATTTAAACTATCAATTCAACCCTAACCCAAGGTGCCACGAGTAGGACTACACTCATCTTAATGAGGATTTTTCTATTTTTAGTCTCTTTTATTTTTAATAATAATGCTTGGTCAATGTAACATCTTATGCATCACTATCTTAAGAAAATAACTTGCTCGTACATGATATTTTATATGATTTAGTTCTTCCTTTATTTTACAGTGAGATGATAGTGGATACAAAAACACAAGTTTATCTTTGGCCAAAATCATTCCCTAAAAGTTTTATTTTGTTGTTTTGATTTTTTGTACTTCTGATTTTGAATCCCATTAATAAAATTTGATTTGGTTTGTTGTGTGCTTTTGTTTTCTTTGATTATTTTGAATGAGTTTTCTTCTTATCTGTCTTTTTGAATCAATATTTTTTTTTATCAAAGAGCTATTGTTGAAGGAAGCATTTATTTTAAGACTTGTGTTTTTCAAGCGAATTAAAATAGTTCAAAGAGGTCCTGATATTAAGATATAGCTCAAACAATTGATTTTGAAGTCAATTGTCACCCTCATTTTATCCTCAAATTATCTTTGCTAGAGTATTACACCAGAGATATGGTTTAAATATTTGAGAATTGCCATGATCTTTAAACTTCTTACGCCATCCATATTCTTAAGGAATCACTTTTAAGTGCTTCCCCATTCTCTAGATGATTTCTTAAAGGAAATCTAAAATCTCTAAACCATGATAAAACTTCCAATTTTGAAAGCAAATAAATTAAATGGTCAACTATTCACCTGTATTACAATTAACCTCCAGTATCACCCCACTCTCTTTGTTATGAAGAAATCTATAATTGTATTATTTTTTAAAAGTGACATAAGAGGGTTGAAATCACTTATGTGTGGGAAGTGTGTGTAAACCTGTCGGGGTACTGAACAGGCTCGCTGGCAGTGGGTAAATGCACTCATGATACCAAGACAACTTCATCGGGGTACTGAACAGGCCTGCTGGAAATGAAGTAATGTCGGGTCAAGAGGTAGCAGGTATATGTTTTTAAATTAGCTTTTATGGAAGTATACATCATGTGGATACAACTATTGGATGGGATTAAAGCATTTGAGTGGGTTAAATGACATCCCTATCGAGGCTATGGATGTCTGCTAGAAGCATTGGCTCTGTCAATGGTATTGAAGTTCTTTTATAAACATCGTGACTCTTTGATTAGGGAATTATTTCAGGTCATAATCTTCTGTAAAGAAAATTCTATTTTCTGGTTATAACATTGAGCTTATCCTAATACTATATGGTCTTAGAGTGAATTTATTTCAGAGAGCTTAAATCATTTTTCAAGTCTTATTATTTTCTTCTTGAGATGAAATCTTACCAGATCGGAGATAACTGCTTCACCCAGTAAGTCACCATTTGTTAGGCCTCAACAACTCCGCCTAATTTTTACAAAATTTAAAGGGCCCCTATTAGAATCTTGATAATTATAATGAGCTACAGAATCAACCTTTTCAAATAGTTCCATACCTTGGCTTTCTTTGAGACAAAATTAAGGCATTCACTATAGTATGAGACATTCATTACAAGAGTATATGTCAAAAGTTAGAAATGAACATAAAAATCTCAATTTAAATAAAAACATTGATTTTTATCAAATGTTTACTTTCATTTAAATTATGATTATGTGTTCTTTCTTTTGCTCATTAGCAAGTTTGACTATTTTGAATAATGAGTTCAATACTTCATCAAATAATATCTTGGTTGGTTTCTCATTTTAATAAAATCATTTGGTGATATTAATTAATTAAATTCTTTTTTTATTTTGCATCTCATTTCAAAATAATTATAATAAAATAATTATCTATCATTTGTTTGATTTTGTAAAAAGCTAAAATTAATATTTTTTCTCCATTAACTTGAAGCTTCTAGATCATATTTGAAAACAAATTATAAATAATGTTTGTTTATAAGTTATAGTTAGTTAAAATTCATTTTTTATTTTTCTAAATTTTGTTTTATTCACAATTTTTAAGTTATTAATTTTTAGGTTATTAATTTAGGTTTCTTTTTGTTTCACAGGTTTCTATTATCAAATATTTGATACGGATATGATCATGGCTTGATTTTATTATCCAAATACGTTCAAGATGATTGATTCAAAAATAATTTTGGATTGCTACAAATAATTTTATGAGCAATAACTGATAAAATTTGGAAAGGCGTCAAGATTAGACATGTGATTTTGCAGAACTGATTGCAGACAAACCGCGAGGAATTTGAAGAAATGGTTGAAAACCCAGAACCAAAATGGACCCATTTACCTTCCATGTGGATATTTTCCCAAACAAATGCACAATTTGAGATATATTTGGGTTTCTTTTAGAGGAAAATTTCAGGTGGCGGAAATTAATAGTGACGCCCAGACTATTCATTCATTTTATAAATATATGAGAAAGATCAGAGCCAAGGATTGGAGATGAGGATTTTAATCCTTTCTCTTTTGTATATTATTGCTTTTGTAAACTTTTTATTTCTTTTCAAATAGAGTAATGGATGGCTGGAATCTTTGGGAGAATGGACGAATATTTTCAAATAAGAATATGAAATTTCAGGTTGCTTAATGGATTTTGTCTTGTAAGTAAATAGTTTTATTTTCATTATAATATATTCATATTCTTTGAATAATTGATTATGCATTGATTCAAAAAGATTTAGTCTTTTTTATCAATACATGGTTAATTATTATCATTTATGTATTAATTTTTCCAATCTTTAAAGTCTATTATCCAAACAATTTCTTCCATGACTACATAATAGACAAGTGATTCCAAAAACTTAACAGAATGACATATATGCATTTTCGCTTTAGCCTTTTGTTTATAATGTTGTTATTTATGTTTTGTTAATCCTGTTACATGTGCAGGTATGATATCTTTAGATTAAATGATCTGTGATGTGTAGGAGGTTTATATTATAAATACCATCTATCATTTGCTTCATCAAAATACAAATGCTGTGATTATATCTTCGATTTAAATAATGAGATTTATCTTTGAGTTTTAAATTGAATGATAAAATGAATAGATTGCTTCCATATTTATCTTGTTGTAATCATGTATAATTATGAGATCACAGGTTTATGTTTGTGTTTCCTTTTCTGTCATTAAAACCTAAGCTACCAATACATGTTCTGAATTTATTTAGAACATTCATAAGGTTCACTACAGATTTCTCTCTTGGACATGGTAGTTGGATGTTCACCACTCATGCAGATGCTTGGATACACCTCACTAATTCATTGACATGATAGCTTCTTTGTATTTTTCTGTCATTTGCATATCATTGAATCTACAATGTATGGTTCAACTTTGACTATCCAGATGTTCATGTTTCATTAACTTTTTTTTATAAGATTCTTTAAATTTATAAAAGAAAAAAAATAAATATTTTTATGTTCTTTCTTTATCTACTTCCTAGAATCAATCATTTTTCACATCGATTTTCGTAAGTTTCGATTAAAACTTGCATCTTGTAAATCATGTAATTAAACGAGACTTGTATATCTTCTATTTAAATACAACTACTATAGTTACATTTGAACATATGTACATATATATAGTGTGTTTAGTAATTAGTTAGTTATTTCTCTCTTTTATTCGTTTCTTTTAGGATTCTTAGATTGGCTAATGGAGCCATTAAAACCGTCAGAATGAGTTACACCAAATGGCTTAGGTTATTTAGACAACCACGGACCGGACTTGCTCTTCCAATTGACGAATGATCAATTTCGCCCGTCAACAGTTCCTTACTCTGTTTTCAATATATTTCAACATCTTTCTTTCCATGTCTTTCTAATGAATGATCATTTATAGTTTAATTCAAAATTTTACTATAGTTTGAATTTATTTGATTATCTAACCATTCACAGTTTTTCCTCTGTGATTGTTATCACCAGTTTCAAGACCTATAGGTCATTTGGATAGTTATATTTTATATTTCATTAGAAATCTCATTTTTCTCTCCTCTTTCTCTTATGATATGAGATTCTTTCATGATTAAAGCCTCATATATTTCAACAGCGTTACTTTTGTTATTATTTTACTATTCTCAAATTGTTTCAAGTACAGTAAACAACCTTTACTATTATTGTATTATTATTTTGAGTTCCAAAATTCCTTTTCTATTTCATCCCTCAAAACTAAAGAAACAAATCTTTAAACATTTTATAATTCAATAAAATTTTACTCCCCATGACTGTCCCAAATAATAGACAGCCTAACATAGAACTTGGCCTTCAAGATCAAACTAGCATTGCTTTGAACTTATTTAATACTATCTTGCAAACAACAACTACCCGAGTTGAATTAGAATGCTCGTGGGTAGTTATCGAGAGAGATATCAGCATCCAAGAACAATGGGAAGATAGACAAAGAAAGTTGAGAAACCAACTATGATTTACCCTTCACATTTGATTCTTACCCCTTAATTCTCTTTATCTTTTCAGATGCCTTGACGGTATACTTTAGAGCCTTAAAGTATAAACTCAGGAACAACATCTTTTTGGCATCGTTGTCGAGGATCGAAGAAGCACAAATTTTCCCTGGAAAGAACGACAATGACACTTTCTTTCTTTGATAGTGAACAAAGATTAAAAAAACCTTCTAAGGCTACCTTCATTTTTCACTTGGCGACTCCATGATAAGTAGACTATATTTTAGCCGAAAGAATACCAGAAAGAACCTGAACGAAAAGAAGACCTCACCAGTCTCTGATCCAGAAAGGATTTTAAAATCAAAAAGATCTCTTAAACAAATTATTTCACCCATACATATTATTTGTTAGCTTGGTTTTACACAATTGAATGTTAAGGAAACACTTGAGAGATTCATGTCACTTCCCCCTTCAAACAATGTGTTTTCTTTTCCTGAAGAATATACCCCAAACTTCCGTGAGCCTTCTCCTCACACACTCTAAGCTTCAGCCTCAAATTCATCAATGGCTACACACGGAGGCGCAGGAGCTGGGGGTGATGCCCCAGGAGGACCAGCAGGCAGCCAAGCATTGATTCCTGGAATCTTTGCTAAGGTAGCTGCCAAATATGCCCCCCTTGTCCTGCTAGTTCCCCTACACGACCTTCCTAAAAACTATATGAAAATCCTTCCCAAATTTACAGGGGAAGGAGATTTAACTGCTCAAGAACACATAAATTTCTTTGACCAATTTGCCGACATCCTCGGAATCGAACACGAAGATGTCTATTCTAGACTCCTCATTCAGACTTTCGAAGTATAGGTGAGGACCTAGTTCCGAGCCTTAGCAGCAGGATCTCTAAGATCTTATGAAAAACTTGAAAATGCTTTTATGGGACAATGGGGGGAGAGGAGGGACCACCTCTATTACCTAACTAAATTTGGAGCCCTTAGAAATAAAAACTCTGAATCGGTTCTTGAGTTCACGCAAAGGTTTAACAAGTTGTATAATAAAATCTTGGTCGAGGTCAAACCTTCTCAAGCCGCAACAAAGATGACTTTCACTGGAGCCTTTGATCCTGATTTTGCTCTATTATTGAGAGAAAGGAGATTAGTAGATCTCACAAAAATGCAAGATGATGCTCTAGAAATCAAATCGAACATGATGGCATCAGGGAAGTTAAAAGAAAAAATAGAAACCAGGAACAAAGAAAGTAGGAAATTCAAAGAGCAAGGTGGATCCTCAGGATCAAGGAAATCCTCAGGAAATAAAATAGACAAAATGGCTAGGGTAATTAGAGAACTTTAAAATAAGATCTCAAAAATGGAACTAGATAAATCAAAAAGGGATAATTTTCCTAGGAAGGATTTTAGAAGGAATCCTGATCCTTAGGCCCCATAGAAAACAATTAAGAATGAGGATCAAAAAATCCCAACCCCTTTCAAAAGTGAAAGCTTTATTGGAGAGGAAGACCTACAATATTTTGAAGAGTTAGATGAGGATATAAATAATCTTGGCAACGATAGTAAATCACCCTATTTATCAAGACAAGATTACGAAAAATCCTTAAATAAATAAATTATATCGGAAGATGATGTTACCAACAATACTTATGA
Organism: Picea engelmannii; assembly: GCA_009831015.1. Classification (NCBI taxonomy): domain Eukaryota; kingdom Viridiplantae; phylum Streptophyta; class Pinopsida; order Pinales; family Pinaceae; genus Picea; species Picea engelmannii. The sequence goes on from ML781709.1 coordinate 847,683, forward strand.
ATATTTGACCTATGAGGGTATCACAGATGATATTATAGCCCAACTACACGAAAAATACAATTTAAGACCTAGGAATAAGAGTCTTCCAACCGCCCCAACAAAAACGATCTTGCCTAGGGGCGAAACTGATGAAGTGAAATGGATAGCAGAAGCCAAAGCATCATTTGCACACATCAAGAAGGTTATAAGTGAGGCACCCATACTGGAAATCCCTGATTATCAAAAGGATTTTTTTATTTTCTCATTTGCCTCCGAACACACACTTTCCATGGTTCTCCTCCAAAAAAATGAAGATGGTTTCGAGCAACCGATAGCCTTTTTTAGCAAAAGTGTTAGAGATGTTGAACTCAGATATGATATAATGGAAAAACAATCATATGCTATGGTGAAGGCGTTAAAGGCTTTCAGGACTTATGTGTTAAATTCCAAGGTAATTGCGTACGTACCCACCAACTCCGTAAAAGACATTTTGTGTTAAGAACCTGAATAGATCTACAAATATAATCACCACAAATACTAAATACACAATAGATCCACAAAGAAATATAGAAGAAACCACTCTTTATTATTACCAAAACCCTTGAGGTAGGGCAACACCATACAATGAATCCTATTATGGAAGGGATCCTATCCTATTCACTTGCCTCTTTGAGGGGGCATCCTCCTATTGAGCTACCGCTCCAAATACAATACTTCTCTTCATGTCTCATTACATTGCTTGAGTCCCTTTATATAGTGCTACCATCACCTAAGAACATTCTAGAGGAGGAATCTTCTAGAAGTAGAACCTTCTAAGAAGTCCTCTTACATTTATTATATCTAATTACCCATTTATTATATTTAACTACCATAGTGGGTCTTATTTAATAATATAGTGGACCTAGTCCACCTTACATTGAATGACCTCCACTATTATTACTATGGGCCCTCTGGGCCCCCCCACTACCTCTCTCGCTACCTTACATTTTGGTTCAGTCCAACAATGATGGCAAAAGAGGACGTTGGCTTGCCAAAATTCAAGAATTTGACTTGGAAATAAAACCAACAAGACTAGTAAAGGGACAAGGTTTGGCCAAACTCTTAGCTGAATCAAATTTCAAAGCTTTGGGAATAAATGGCCTGCGGGGAGGTGAAGAGTGTGTGGACATGAATGAGCTTGATGAACAAATAACTGAAATCAGAATCGAAGAGAAGTTTATCTCATCAGATTGGTACAAAGACATAGTGTTCTACCTATTGACTTTGAAATGCCCAAGTGACTTACCCCCATCTAAAGCCAGAATGTTGAAGCTACATGCGGTCAAGTACTGTATATCCGAAAGAAAATTGTATTGGAAGGACCCACTTGGCTTCATGTTGGTTTGTTTGGTTGAATCAGAAACAGAGAAGGTCATAAGCAAATTTCATGAAGGAGTGTGTGGAGGACACCATGCCTGGAGGGAAACAGCTTATAAGATCCTGAGGGAAGGATATTATTGGCCCAAACTTTTCTCAGATGTCAACACCAAGGTCCGAGCCTGCAACCCTTGCCAATTGTTCGCAGGCAAGCATAAACTCCCAGCGATGTCGTTGGTTCTGGTCAAAATAGAAGCCCCTTTTCAGAAATGGGGATTATATTTCATAGGAGAAATTAATCCTCATTCTAGCACTCAACATAAATGGATCTTGACTACTACAGATTACTTCACAAAATGGGTGGAGGCTATTCCAACTAGAAGGGCTATGGATTCGGTGGCAATAGATTTCTTAGAAGAGAACATTCTGTCTAGATTCGGTTGCCCCTGAAAGATATTCATAGAAAATGCACAGGCCTTTAAATCTATGGCTATGGTCAGTTTTTTTCAAAAGTACAATATCGTGCTTGGTCATTCCATGACATATTACCCCCAGGGAAATGGGTTGGCTGAGTCTTCAAACAAGAGCTTAATCAATATAATTAAGAAAGTGTTGAGAGAAAACAAGAAATCTTGGCATGTGCATTTGAAATATGCTTTGTGGGCAAATCAGATAGGCATGAAAAAGCCTATCGACACTTCTCCTTTCCAAATGGTGTATGCGACTGATGTAGTATTACCTATAAATCTAGCACTTCCCATAATGAAACTTTGGTAAGATGAGAAGGAAGAACCAAATCATGTCACAAGAAGAATAAACTAATTGGCTGAAGTCCAACAACACAGGGCCGAAGTGGATGAAAGGTTGCAGAAATACCAGGATGACATGAAAGCGCTATTCAATCGTAAGGCCAAAGACAAAGATTTTCTCCCCAGAGATTTGGTTTTAAAATGGGATGCTAGGAAGGAGGAATTGGAAAAACATGGTAAATTCAATCACATCTGGTACAGACTGTTCAAGGTTACAGCTCCTGAAGGAAAAAATTCATTTCTGTTAGAGAATTTAGACGGTAAAATCCTCAACGCCCCTGTCAACGGGCGTTATTTAAAACACTATATGGAATAATTGGTTTTCAAAATTCCCACTATATATACCGGTTTGTGTTTTCTTTTTTATTTTCATATTTTTTTGGTAAGTCTACTTTCATCAAAAATAAAATAGGTCAATGTTTTTCTAGAAGTAGGAATATGGATTTTCAATGCATTCAATTATTTTAAAGCCATGATACTTTTCGTATTGTTCCCTTATAGGATCCCGACTTGCAGCCCAAACAAGCGAAAGGAGCAAACAGAAGGCCATGTATCGAAAGATAAATTCACCACAAGCAGGTGATAGAAAAGATTTTCCTTTATTTCAAAAGAGAACAAAAATGGTAAGGCAAAGGTGTGAATTCTAGAGAAGTCTATTTTTCAAACGAAGGTCTCTAAAGTGTGGTGATGGTCTTGTAAGTGTGATATGTCACTAAAAGAATGAGTTCTTACTCTGGGTCCTAAGAATTTCACCTAGATAAAGATAAGAGGTCATTAAAATAAACAGAGAGAGTAAAGCGTCTCTGAGAAAGGGTTCCAAGAGTTGGGCTTAATCCATGACCCCTATTTTTCGATTTCCAAGTCTTTATTCGTCGCCCCTTTCTACCCTTGATTTTTCCTTCTAAAAAAAATCATTTTTCTGGGTTTCCCACAGAGGGAGAAGAGATTACGTCTTAGCTTTGGAAGCTGGAAAACAGATATTAAAAGGTAAGCTAGTCCTCATAACTCCTCACTCTCTGATTAAACAAAGTTATGCATAGGCTGATCCTGACTCTCCTAGGTTTCTTAACAGTTTCTAAGGATTGAGGCTTGCTCAAAGGAAGTCCATTGGAAGTAATCTTTCCCATTTTCCCTATGGGCTAAGGTGCTTTGAAAATGAAGAAAAGGTTGGTCCAAGGTAATCAAAACAAGTTGACAGACCTCCACTGCAAATTTTACATAGGTATAATCCATGGTATACTTAGTACCACTAATTGCCCCCACTTCATTTTCAAAAAGTAAAATATAAGAAAGATGGTGAAAGTAAATTCATATTTGATTGCCCCCATATAGTCCAAAAATACGATGAAAGGAAATTCATAAAATGATTTCCCTCGTCTCAGCATTTAAATGCATAATTATGATTCAAAGTGGTTAAAGGAAATTCAATAAAAAGGGACAGATAACTTCATCGGGGTACTGAATAGGCTCGCTGGCAGTGAAGAAGTATCTGAGATATCTGTAAGGCTATCATACGTTAATTTCACTCTAATATGGTTACCATCCTTTTCGAAACCATTTCTGCATCCCAAGTTCAGACAGGGATCCTCGATTAAAAGCATGAAATTTACTTCGTTTGATGCAAGCCAAAAGTCGCAATATTTGTTGGATTTCCTAGGATTGTTTTGATCATCTTAAAGTAGACCTAAATTCAGTAGCGAGAAGGAGAAGATCATGAATGAGATTGCAGTTGAGTTTATAATGTTGGGAGTTTTGAAAAGCTTTTCAGAAGTAAAGACGAAATCTCTTTTTCCCTTTGTATCCCCTTCCTAAGCAAGTTCCATAGAAAGAAGTCTTTGACTCCATTTACCCAATAAAGGCACTAAGTCTACTTGTTCTCCTCGTCCCACAAGGAGACAAGGTCCCCAATTGGAGCCTATGTTGAAACAATTTTTAAAGTTTTTATCTCTAAGGCCAAAATTTTCCTTTTTCGGGTTTCGGGTTTTCATAATTCATAACCCTCACTATAATTTCCAAAAGGCCAGTACCGAAATCCCGACAAGCTTTATTCTTTAAAAAAATCAAAGGAAAAAAACCAAAAGTGTTATAAAAGTCCCGATGCGCTTTCTGTAAAGTTATTTTTTAATCACGGTAATTTAAACCTTAAAGAGTTGATTAACATTTTTTTTAAATCTTTTAGGATTCGGGTTTACTCGAAACCATATGTTTTCCATGCAAATTGAATCACAAAATCTCGATTCCCGAATTCTCGAAAGAATGGAAGTTAGTTTTTAATCCTGATTAATTAATTTACTTATACGATAATTAAGGCCTAACCTAATCTTACTGTGATTTCACAATTTCAGGAATCGGGGTTCAGCGATAACATATCTCTTGTCAACATGATCCCTGAAATCCTGAAAAGCGAAGTCTCGACTCATAATCTGTGTTTAAACTGAACTAACTCTGTTTTATAAACACGATTAACGTTAATTAAACTTCTTAGGTATTTTCTTATTTTCGGTACCGTTGAATGAAGTCTTTCGAATTTTGAATATGGGATTCTCGAAATATGGCCACATTAATAACGGATAACTGATGATTTATATAACACTAATGTGTATCTCATAAATATTCACTGCATTTAAGGTATTAAGTTCATGTCAGCTGCGTCAACACCCTCATCATTAAATAAGTTAAAAAAGAATTAAAGGTTTGTGTTTCGCAATTTATCCTAGTTCATGCTATCAAGTGTAAGACACATTCATCCAAACTCATACGCTTATTTCCTGTGACAGGTTTTCCTTCTAACATAAAGCTATGGCGCCAAATAAAGCACCGAAGAAGAGTGAAGATACATAGGAGATGCGTAACACAGAAGGAGATATCATATCCGACACTACGCCACATGCCATCGACTCAATTAAATCCTGGAGAGAAATATATGAACTCCTGAATTACGAAATCAAAAATTCTCCTGCAGATTCCAAGAATCACCTTCGGGATATAACAGAATCGGAGCTTCATAAAATCGCAACACGCCCTCGGCTCATGGCATACAATGACATGATCAATTGGGCCTTGGAGAAGGTTGATATCCTGACAAGAAGCATTTTAAACGATCAAGCGGTTGTTGTCGGCTCATTCAGGCCAAAGAATATACAAGTAATGTACAAACTCTCACCAAATCCTAAGTACATTTATAATGCCGAATTTACAGCTGATTTTCAAAGGAAGGAGTGTACAGAGGCTGACCAAACTTATCCCGATTTAATCAAAGAATGGTGGAGATGTCCATCAAAATTTAGGGCCGATACCCATGGAATTTATGCCACAACATCTTTGAACGAGTGCATGGTCTATGTAGCCATTATGTTGTGTAGACTCTTCGAGAAAAAGAATAGCTACCATTTTCCCACAGAATGGGTGCCCTTTTCAGAAGAAGCATCAGAAGGATACACTTTTAACTAGAGCAAGATTTTGCCTAATAACCTAGCCCAAGAGGTTTCAAATTACAGAGTTGCAATATCTAAAGGTTAGCCAGTGGCCTTTTACATGTCGGCGTACATCATGGATGCAATCTGCTTCGTAACTCCATTTCCCTTGATGAATTGGAGTTGGAACATAACCTACCCCAATCCCATTCATGAGTATCACTTTGTGCTATGGGAAGAAAATGCTAAGAATGTCTTTTACGAAATTTGTCATTTCATAGTAATTCTAATGCATAAAATGTTTTATGGCTGTGAACCCCCTCGCATTTCTGAGATAGACTTAGAAAACCTCAAAGAAATAGTTGACTGGTTCATCGATGAAAACTTCTCTTACATTAGGGTTTATGGGTGCTCAATCCCCCCTCATGCACTTCCAAAATTTCTCCCAGACAGACTGGTATTGAGGGAGGTAGCACACCAAATTGTGAAAGGTGGCATCGGAATAGAGGTAAAGGCGGCTCAAAAGAAATCCTAGCCAATCTTCCCTGTGTATATTAGGAAATTTTCATTACTAAATCTAGGCCATTCTAAAGTGGAAGCCGAAGCACTAGAAGAAGTTAAACTGGTAAATATCGAACATAAAAAATATGACCCTTATCAACTAGTGAACAGACATTTGATGCACTGCAATATGAAAGCTTATGAACACGAAAAGTCTGTTTATGATGATATATTCAAAGAGGTTAAGGCCTATGAGGAGGTTTTTAACAAGGTACGGGCCTTATCACCCAACTTATAGACTGGTTTCATGTCCTTCCAAAGTCACAAGTGAAGTTGTTTGCGAAATATTTTGCAAGGTGAATCCATGACCCCCCTCCAAAGCAGGAAGGACCTCCCCCAGGTTTAGAAAAAGAGCAACAGGGAGTGTTTTTATAAGCTGGAATTTATTTAGAATTACTTTCAGGAAGAAAGTAAATACTTGGAGACTATTCTCCTGAAAGAGAGAGAAGTGAAAGTAGCCAGAACAACTTTTCAAAAAGTAGTGGCTCTTTCAACAAAAGAGGAGGTCGAAGAGACTCAAAAGCCATATGTTTCAGAGTAGATTAAATGTGATATAATAATCAAGGTATGGGAGGCAAACCTTGCAGAAAACAAGAGAATAACTTGAGAGGTTGATGACTACTGTTAAGGAATTTTCAACCTTTTAGAGAAAGCTTCATTGAACATTGGAAGAAACAATTGTCCAAGGTTGTTAAGAGAAATTAACAATGTTAAGCATCAGTTAAGATTCAAGAAAGATCTGGAAGAAATTTAGGTAGAGATCCCACAAATAAAGGTAATCAATGTCACTCAAATTGACAAGTGGATAAGGGTGCCAAACTTAAAGTTACAAACTATTAAGTTCACAAGAAAGATAATTGAAGACCGTCTGCCTAAACTATAGAGAAAGTTCTTCCTATTTGAGGTGAAAGATATTCCAGAAGCTCCCAAAGTTTTGGTGCAGTTTCTGGGAAAATGTATTCGCTGTCTTGAAACAAAAGAAGGAAGTTCATCAATGAGGACATGAAATATTGTTTTGGATATTTTCATCGTTGAAATAATAAAGAAGTTAAAATAGAAATATAAATGGTTCAGTATTTCACATTCATGTAACCCGTAGTTTTCAGAAGTTGGTTAATCACCAACAGAAAAGAAAAGTTTGGTGATCATGTATAAATATAATTTCACAAGACTGAGAAAAGGCTTTTGTTTTTTGGGAGCCAATTGTATTAGAAGTTTTCCGATTTACAATGATATAGATAATGCAGAAGATATTCTGAATTCTGTCAACTTGAAGCTATGTGTTCCTTACTCTATTTTCAATACCTTTCAACATATTTCTTTCCATGTCTTTCTAATGAATGATCAGCTATAGTTTAATTCAAAATTCTACTGTAGTTTGAATTTATTTGATTATCTAATCATTCACAATTTTTCCCTTGTGATTGCTATCAGCAATTTCAAGACTTGTAGGTCATTTGGATAGTTATATTTTATACTTCATTAGAAATCTTGTTTTTCTCTCCTCCTTCTCTTATGATATGGGGTCTTTCATGATTAAAGCCTCATATATTTTTGCAGCATTACTTTTTTTATTATTTTACTATTCTCAAAGTGTTTCAAGTACAGGAAACGACCTTTACTATTATTGTATTATTGTTTTGAGTTCCAAAGTTCCTTTTCTATTTCATCCCTCAAAACTGAAGCAACAAATCTTTAAACTTTTTATAATTCAATAAAATTGTACTCCCCGTGACTGTCCCAAATAATAGACAACCTAACATAGAACCTGGCCTTCAAGATCAAACTAGCATTTCTTTGAACTTATTTAATACTATCCTTGATCTAGATTTATGCAGGAACACAATGAAATACATAAATACACATAAACATAGAGATGCAGTGGAATAAGACTTCATTTCATTAATAACAAATGACTGAAATATGCTCACAGACAGAATGGAAATAAACTAACTAGGGCGCTGGTAGCTTATCTCTGAGAAGAGATGTGGCAGATACTAGCCTCTAAACTGTGTTACAATGAGGCTCGAAGGCCTATTATTATTGAGAAACAATGGAAAACCCTAAACATCCAAAGACCTAACCCTGGGAGATGAAACGCCAAGACTATGGGCCCCGTTTGGGTAAGTCGGTACATCAACTTCCCGGGGACATAACTTTCGCATACGATCTCTGTTTGATGTGTTCCATAACTCGTTAGAAAGATCTATCTGAGGAATACAACTTTTGGGTGTGAAATATGATCTAGGATCCATGTTGCTCACTGTTTTCCCAAAAAACGTCGTTTAAGGCCTCAAAACGGCTTTGGAAGTTCAGGACCCGAAAAACTGCTAAAAATATTAAACTGTCCAGAAATTGAAAAACTGAAAGAAGCAATGGTGGGGGTCCAAGTGAAATAGGTGGGTGGCCACCAATATCCACCTGGATCATTCCTCCCCCCTTAGGAAGCAATGGTCCCCATTGCATTGAGTTCCTCCATGAGATGAGGAAACTTCTGTTGATCTTGGTCCCTGGTGAGCCACTTGCCTTGGTGAAGGAGTTGGCCTACTTTGACAACTCAATATAGCGGTATCCTTTGTTTTTGGGTGTTATTGATATGTGTATCCATGATTTGATCAGTTTTGGCTTGTTCCATGTAGTCTGGATTTAACTCTGTTGGTGTGAGTTGTTCTGCCATGTCGGATGTGTCTAGTAGAGGTGGAAAGTAGGGCCGAAGGAAGTCCACATTGAACACTAGGTGAAGACCAAGGAATGGTGGAATGATGAGCTCAAAGGTATTTTCCCTTGTAGCCTTGGTGAGGGTGTACGGCCCATATCGGAGCAGACGAAGCTTGTGGTGTAGAATCCTGCATTGTTGTGTACCCCCTTCCTTGTTCTTCCTACACCGAGGCATTGGCCTTCTTTCCTGTCTGTGCATCCTTCTTTGGAGCACTTCCCTTCTTCTGTTGTGTTGTCTTTTGACTTGGCTTCACCTGCTATGTGAGTTTATGTATCGTTGCATTGCCTCCTGTAGATGTTTTGGACGACCATGCTTCCCCTTATTTTCCCTTGGGCATGTCCTTGGTGATGACTGGAATCTTCCAGTCATCCTGCCAGTCTCTCATTGCCATTTCAACTTCCTCTACATTGATGCAGAATTGATGCTATAGCCATTCTTTCTCTAGATCCTTACACGCTTGGATCCAAATGTTGTGTCAAGTAGCCTTAAAGTTGGCTATCCCTTGGTATTACATGAGGAATTCAATATTTATCCTTCGTGTGTTGGCTATGTTGTCTTGTATGTTATTGAGGTACCGAGAAAAAGTGTTGACATTGCCACTTCTTCACTTGGCATCTGAAGTGGTTCCCATCGACGTGTACCGTGTTGTGCGAAAACAGCCTACTCTATCATAAACATAGGAGTAGGGAGGCTCTTTCCAACCAATTAATTCTTTCAAAATCATCAGCCAGGATTAATGGAACTATGTTTACAAGTCCTGCGCATCCTTGCAGTCATATAGGAACATATTGAGTAAATATGGGGCCCAACTGAGCATGGTGTCATTTGTGCACTTTATTACTGCTGCAAAAACACCTGCAGGGAACTCCTTGCGGCATTTGCAAAGTATCTTGCATGCCATTATCTTCGTTGCCATCCTGGTGGTTGCATCAATGATCCATTTTATAATTATTCCATGTGAGCCTCTTTCCATCCCATACGTCTTCTTCATCTCTTCCGCAAGAGCATTTTCTTTGGTTTTATCATCCAGGTACTGCGCAGTATCCTCTCCATTTGATGGGAGGCCTATGATGAATGAAATCATCTCTATGTTGATTGATACAGGTTCTTCTAACCATAAAAAATTATCCATGGAGTACCACCATCAACTGCTTGATGCAGTTGTTCACCTCTTTCTTCCTTCCAAAGTGGGGAATCTCTAACAAGTTTAAGATCCCTATGTTTTCTAGGCCTGCCACCCATTTCTTTGGCTACAGTATTGGATCTCCAAATGGCCCTGTTCCCAGGCTCTCCATATACACCTATTGTGCAGATTCTAAGAATTAGTTGGTTTCAGACATATCTTGGTCTATTTATCTTATCCTATCGATTCAACCTAGTAGATTTGGTGTGGCCTGCACCCCCTATGGAATGTGCGATAAAACAATCACAACATAGAGTTGCTTGCATGGGGACCTTTCTATGGGTTGTTTTCCCTTTCTCTTTACTGATGCACTAGAGGTCCTAGCCTCTGGTTCTCTGTCTTCCCCGCACGACTCTAGTTTCCCTGTGATATCTTCAAGTTGTACTTATTCTTGTTGCGTGAACCCCACCATAGGTTGTGGTCTTGGCCCGTCAGACTCTGTCCTTTCACTGTCTCCACCATTTGTTTTGTGGGCTTCTTCAGCCCTGGAAGGTTGTTGTGGGTTTCCTGTGGCTAATGGGTCATATCCCTGCGCATTATCGTGTGAGTTGATATCCATCCCGACCAGCATCGAGGCCTACCCTTATTCCTCTACCAGTGTAGCTCTCATTGGTGCAACCTGCGACGAAGGAATTGCATTGACATCGATGATTCCCTCTCTCTGTGTAAATTCTTGTTCTGCCTCTACGATTTCTTGCAGTGACTTGATACTACTTCATTTTTTCCATGATGTTTGGCAGGGTGCATCGACCTTTGGAGGTTCTGTTATCTCCTAAACTAGCACAGTCAAAATTATCATTTTTAGGTGATAGAGAGAACTCCAAAAAATTATTTCTAAATTTTTATAGGCTAGTTAGAGAGCCTATTGTTTGTAAATAAACTTGGAACAAACATTGGATTTGATTTTCTTAAGTAAAAGGGAGAATTTCATGTTTCGGTGGTTTAGGAAAACTTGTGAAGCATTCATTAACCATTGAAAGCCTTGGATTTTGGTGGTTAAAAGGGAAAAATAAAGCCTGATTAACCACCGAAAATGTGTCAACGTGGAAATAAGAAGGCCCATGTTTTCGCATGATCTAGTTGTCAGCTGGTGCAATCATGAAGTGATAACTACTGAAAATTGAAGGAATGGGTGAGGTAAGATGGTATCATTACATCAGATCAGGGTTTTGATGCTCTGTAGTATTTTCAAACTACCACTTGTCATTTCAAAGTAAAGCTCAGCATAACACATAAATCTATGAGTTGATCTTTCGGCTAACTGTCTTGATGATTCACATGGCCTTTCATAACTTCAAGTCCCGAGAAGATATGTTCATAATCATTCCTCATTTAACTATGATTTTAAATCCATTGATTTGGCAATCAAGTCTAAAGTTTTTGTTCATTATATGAAATCCCTTTGATTGAGCTATCAAGATTGAGTCTTCTGTGATCCTCATTTATATCATATATGGTTTTGGGTTATGCTCTATTAAGATTTTGTCTATCTCACAGAGGCCGAGTCACCCCTATTTCCATGCCCATTAATTTGCAACAGATCTGAGTTCCCTCCTGAAATCATGCATGTTGTCTCCCTTAGCCCGCAGTTGTGTCAATTTGCAAGACAGGCACAATCAACCTTGGGAAAATGCAGAAGGCGGGACCAGTCCTGAGGACCAAATTAGATGGAACCTGGTATTTGGAGGCACATCCTGAAGTGGCTGACTTTTTCAAGCAGGTTGGATGTTTCTCTTACTGTGAGAAATTGGAAAATTTCCATCAACAACTTTCAGAAGCCTTTGCTATGTCATACGATGGGAGTGTTGGTTGTGGAGCCTGATTATCTTCCTAATGCAGAGGTCTTTTCCTTTCAGTCGTGTCTATACCCCATGAAGTATTTACACCCCAGAAGTATGTACACTCTTCCACGCAGGGGAGTGCAGAGGGGGGGTACCCCCTCTGCTGGGTCTGGGGGGCCCATCCCCCCGGTTGGGGGCAAGCGGGCCCCCAGCGGGGGTTCAGGGGCAGCTTCCCCCGATGGGGGTTCGGGGGAAAAGCCCCCGAAGAAAAAATTGCCTTATAAAAGTATATCGTAATTTCATTGTAAATCTAGACCGTTCATTATAAGGTCGCAGATCTAACGGTAGAGATTATGTTAGGGTTTTTTTCCCTAGAAGGCAACCCTCTTTTATGAGGGAAATGTATTTTGTGGCTATGTATGAGGGTGAATATGGTATTCTGAGAGAGGAGACTGTGAGAGAAAGAAGAGGAAGTTACAGCAGGTTTTGCTGTAGGTTGTATCCCTTCATTTGCTGGATAATAATAAAGGAAGGACCTGGAAATTTCTTTGGTGGACGTATCCCACACTGGGTGAACCACGTAAATCTGTGTCTCTCTTGTATTGTGTGTCTTTTGTGTTTTTTGTTTCTACATTTGTTTTATTTTATTGCTCCGCGGTCCTGTTTTTCTAACAACTGGTATCAAAGCGTAAGGTAACTCGCAGGAAAAGAGGGTTCCTGGTTCGAGTGGGAGCAATGTCGGAAGATGGAAAGTTTAGGGTCGAGAAATTTAACGGCCAAAACTACTAGCTATGGAAGATGTAGATGGAAGACTATTTATATCAGAAGGATCTATTCCTACCATTGAGTGGAGTAGCAAAGAAGCCGGCGGCCATGAAGGATGAAGAATGGGAGATTATTGACAGAAAGTCTCTAGGAATGATACAGCTGAACCTGGCAACGTTGGTGGCTTTCAATATTTCGAAAGAAAAGAGAATGAAGGATTTGATGGATGCGCTGGCCAAATTGTATGAAAAACCCTCGGCATCGAATAAGGTATTTCTAATGAAGGGATTATTTAATATGAAGATGTCAGAAGGTGGGTCTGTTGAAGATCATTTAAATGAATTTAATACGGTTACTAATCAACTAAGTTCTGTAAAAGTGGACTTTGATGATGAGGTTAGGGCTCTTCTAATCTTGTGCTCATTGCCA
>ML781709.1:863631-876651 GCA_009831015.1 Picea engelmannii
TTGAGAGGTACTACTACACATGCATTATGTTTTGGAGGTTCAGACACTTTTCTACAGGGATATGTTGATTCAGATATGGCAGGTGATAAAGACAGTAGGAGGAGCACCACAGGGTATGTTTTTACTATAGGTGGAACAGCAGTGAGTTGGATTTCAAAACTGCAAAAGGTTGTTGCACTTTCAACAACAGAGGAAGAGTATGTTGCTACTACAGAGGATAGTAAAAAAATGATTTGGTTACAAAGGTTTATGGAGGAATTGGGAAAGAAGCAGGAGAACAGCAAGTTGTATTGTGACATTCAGAGTGCCATTCACCTTGCAAAGAACTGAGCCTTCCATTCAAAGACTAAGCATATACAGTTGAGGTACCACTTCATATGATCCACTTTGGAAGATGGACAATTGAAGATGGAAAAGATACACACTAGCCAAAATCCTGCTGACATGTTAACAAAGGGAGTAACCAGGGAGAAACTGAGTTCTTTCTTAGTTTCAGTTGGTCTTCAAGATTGAAGATGAAGATGAGAAATTTTCCAGGTCCAAGAAGGTTCAAAGTCCAACATATATAGCAGCAGTGGAGTTGTTGAGATCAGTCTCCAAGTGGGATATTGTTGGTTGTGGAGCCTGATTATCTTCCTGATGCAGAGGTCCTTTGATTTCAGTTGTGTCTATACCCCATGAAGTATTTACACCCCAGAAGTATGTACACTCTTCCACGCAGGGGAGTGCAGAGGGGGGGTACCCCCTCTGCGGGGTTCGGGGGGTCCATCCCCCCGGTTGGGGGGTCTGGGGGCAAGCGGGCCCCCAGCGAGGGTTCGGGGGCGAAGCCCCTAAAGCAAAAATTGTCGTATAAAAGTATATTGTAATTTCATTGTAAATCTGGATCGTTCATTATAAGGTCGCAGATCTAACGGTAGAGATTATGTTAGGGTTTTTTCCCTAGAAGGCAACCCTCTTTTTTGAGGGAAATGTATTTTGCGGCTATGTACGAGGGTGAATATGGTATTCTGAGAGAGGAGACTATGAGAGAAAGAAGAGGAAGTTACAGTGGGTTTTGCTGTAGGTTGTATCCCTTCATTTGCTGGATAATAATAAAGGAAGGACCTGGCAATTTCCCTGGTGGACGTAGCCCACACTGGGTGAACCACGTAAATCTGTGTCTCTCTTGTATTGTGTGTCTTCTATGTTTTTGTTTCTGCATTTGTTTTATTTTATTGCTCCGCGGTCCTGTTTTTCTAACAGGGAGGAAAGCCACTATTGGCAAAGAAGAATTCATTGTGGATGAGGCATCAATTGCAGAGATCACCAGCTTGCCAAGAATCGATGAATGCTGGTTTAAAACCACCATACCAACTGATATAGAGTTTAGATCTTATTTGCAACCACAACACAAGACTCTCATATGGAAAAAGGATATCCCTATGTCTTATCTAGAGACAAAATGGCAGTCCTTGCTCAAGGCTATTTTTGCCTACATTACATGTGAGGGTAGGTATAACAGAATTATGTTTTACCATTTTAAACTTCTTAATTATTTTACTGGAAGGGTCTCTATCAACCTCCCTCATTACCTTCACAAGGCTCTTACTAACATGGCTCGACAAGTCAAGGTTAAACCTAGCAAGGAAGCTAGTAGATTATCACATCAGGGTTTAATTACTTTGATAGCTAGAGAGTCTTTGAAGAAAACAGATGTTGATTGGAACTTTTTCTTGTTTTGGAACGAGTTTCACACTGACCTGTAGCCAGAAAACAAAGGGAACAAACCTATAGCTAATAAATCAATCACCCCTAAGAGTAGAAGGAGGAAGAGGAGATCCATTTCACCTCTTAGGGCCTAAACATAGACACCTTCTGTCAAGACCAAAAGAGCTAAAAGGAAAATTGATTTTCAAAAGGAGGGTGAGTAGACTGAGGGTCTTACTGAAGAAAATAATCCTTTGAATCTGCCATATAGTGACTCAAAGGAAGATCAGGAGAAAACAAAGATACAGGTTGATGAACAGGCTGAGCAAGTGGCTGAAGCATACCCTAATCTACCATCCCCAACTCCCCCTGAGGAACAGAACAGACCCTTGGCAGAAGCATTTGCTAGCAGACCAACACCAGCCAGGTCACTGAGGAAAAAACAACTTCTTAAGAAGGTTTATGAGTTAGAAGTCTCTGAGAAGCAAATCAAGAAGAAAAATGCAGAGTTAGTTGATAAGAATGTGGAATTGTATCATATCAATCAGGAGGTCATGGAGAAACATGATAAAAATCTAGACAGAAATAAATTGTTAATAAAAGAGAACACTAAGCTGAAGCTTAGAATCCTAAGGCTAAATATGAAAGAGACTCAGAATCCACATCCCAAACACTCAGGGTTGGAAACCCTAGTAGAATTGGCCACTTCTCTAGAGATGGAAACAGAGCCTTCTACACAACAAATCAAAATTTCAAGCCCTGTACAAGGAGCAACATCATCAAAGAAGCCTTGAACACTCATCAAAGCAGCAAGGCATTTCATTTTTTGCAATTTTGAAATTTTGGTGAAAGAAGAACTTTTAGTGGTTTAGGCGAACAAAATGACTGTTCATTGACCACCGAAAGAAGAGCTTTTCGGTGGTTAATACACCCAGAATTCCTCTGTGTTAACCACCAAAACCTGTCATTAGCCCGAAAAAGAGTAAATTCTTCCCAGATCGAAGTTTTATTAATCCCAATCATTTGAAAACCCTCTTAATAGATAGAGATTGAATTATGAAATCAAATCTAAGATCCACTTTTTATGCAAAGGAGTTAGAGGAGGTATTCAAGTTGATTTGGCACCTATTTTGGAAGCAAATGAATTGGGATATTTTCCAAACTTAGCAAATTCGAATCTCATTTTCTTCAAGAGTCATCAAACATCGTTGGAAGGCTTATCTGCACTGCACAAGGACTTTACATCATCTAAAGACCATGAAATGTGGAATTGACCTCATTTTGAGGATCATTCCTTATCTTATGTAATCTAGTTTTTGACTTTCTATATTTAGTATTTCAGATCCACTCTTTCAGAATCTGAATATTGTATTGTAAAAACTATAAAGATGAAGACATAATATGAACTAAGGGGTTAATCCTGGATACAATTTTGCCTATTCTACTAAGACTCTTATCCTAATAGAATAATAGTCTTCTTTTGCTATCAATGTCAGATTTGTTCATGTATTGCATTGCTCTGTACTTTACTTCAATTTAACTCAGCCTCTAAGAAATGTTATCTTCTTATTAAGATCATGAATTTGAATTAAAGGATCTCTTACTATCTTGTATGACCCTGCATGTTAATGTACTTGGTTATCTAGACTAGTATTCTTCATACCTTATTCCAATTACTCTGTCTGATTATTGATTTCTAAAAGCATTGTCTTATTCGAATGCATGATAAGTTGTTCTTCTCATTAGCCATTGATTTATCCCATTGATCCAATTATACCTATTTATCAAATTTCTTAAGTTACCAAGCATCTTTATCTTACAACCCTAAAGAGTTTCTTGGAGTGATAACAAATTGGCACCGTTGTCGGGGAGAGGAGATTGAAGCTAACCTTCCTTGGGAGATGACAAGATCCAACTTTGATGATAGACAAAGTCTGGACATATATTCGGTTGTAATCATCTATCTGGTGACTCCATGAAGGACGGATATGATGGCGACTCCAATGATATATAAATGAACCAGATCTTAGCAAAGAGGTATGTGTTCTGCAATTTCTCAAGTATTTCTGGTTACCCTCATCCAGTACCTAGTAGAGATTAATGGGAACACAACCTTCCCAGATTTCGAGGAGAAAAATGGGAAGTACTAGCTGAACATTTGTTGGAATTTCATGAATTTATTCATCTGCTCCAGATCATACATGAAGATGTTAAGATTAAACTTTTCAAGTATTCATTAGAGAGGATAGCCCTTGATTGGTGCAGGTCTCTTCCAACTTCAAGCATTCACTCATTAACAAGTTTTCATTATGCTTTCCATTTGTTTTGTAAAGATGAATTTCCAGCTGAAGGTCTCTTTGAAGATTGCTGTGATGAATTTGATAAGCATGTTCAACAAGAAGTAGTCTTTTCTTCTGTTTGTCAAGATGAAAATTATGTTGTTAAGGAAGATCTTCATGATAAAAATAAGAATTGCATATCTATAAATGCATCAAACCTTATCTCTATTACACCTACTTCCTTTGATTTACATGAAGAAACGGTTAGAGAAGAAGTTTTTTCTGAACCTTTTCAAGAGGTTGCCTACAATATGTTTTCACCTATGATTGGGGAGAAGGATCTGAAGACTGTCTATCTTTCTTTGCATGATTCAAGAGTTTTCTACTCACCTATTGTTGATAAGTATGTATATGCAATAGAGCAGACCCTTACTTCAAAGGATGTTGATTTTAACAGCAACCAACCCATATATGACATTTATGAATCTAATTTCGACGAGCCTTTTTATTTGCCTATAAAGGAACGACATCATGTTGTAATCATCCATTCCATGTTTGTAGAAGACATTGAATATGATGAGTTTAATATAGCCAAAGATTTCAGGTCTTCTCTTCTATTTATAATGCCTCATGAAAATAAAATTGAAATCACCTACGAAGAAGATATCTCTCATCATGATCAAGAAATTGTTGATCCGCATTATGATAGTCATGAGGATGCCTTTAACATTGTATCAAATTCATCTATTAAAGATGATTGTCATGATGATCATATTGTTTCTTTAGAAACCTTTAAAGATGATGATCAGATTATTCCTTCTGAAAACTTTGAAGATGTTGACCAGATTGACGTAGAAGATAGTTTCAGATATGCAACATATAGTAAGGATAACTTTCAGTTTTTTGATTTGCAGACACAAGGGAATTGCAGTGCACATGAAGAAGATAATGATGAGGGTAGTTTATAGTTTCCAAATTTTCAAGGACTGTCTAATCTTCAGCTAGAACATCAAGAAGATTGCAGTAGATATGAGGAGGAAGATGAAGAACAGAAAGTTTCTGACCAGCAGTTGAATTTGTATTTTCATTTGACAGAGGAAGAACAATCCACATTCAGTTCTCAGTTGGGATAGTAAGAAGACTTCCAAGGAAGACATATATCTACAAATAGAGAGCCAGTCATGGAAGGGCAGTCATTTTTCATGAATCGGAATGTTTTTTATCTTTATTCTAGAGACCCGGTGGCCGATTTGATAGAATCACTTATTTCAGACCTTATGAAATTTCTAAATTTCATTCATTCATCAATTTCCGCGGGTGAGTATGACTTTCTGAAAGCTTATTTACTACTGCTGATATGTTTTAGTTATTTTGTATTAAGCAGTGATAGAGATAAAGTCATCATGGTTTTGAAGTTGCTCAACTAGTTGCTATGGAAATCTGCATTTACCTGACCAAATTTTAGATTTGGTTAGCAGTAGGGATAGGCAAAAGAATAAGCTCTTCATATGAGCACTTAGATTGTTTTCAGATTTTGGTGGAATAAACAAAGCAGGCTATAGGTTGTCCAAAGATAAGTTGCTCAGGCCAGATGACTCCATAGTCCAATGGACTAAACACAATACAAATTGTAAATGATTGTTGGGCAGAATTTTCAAGTTAATGGATAGGCACAAGTTTGCTTATTCTTGGAACCTCACTGGGAGGATTCCATCCTCGAGTAGGAGCCAGTTGTTATCTCCTAAAGTAGCACAGTCAAAATTTTCATTTTTAGGTGATAGAGAGAACTCCAAAAAATTATTTCTAAATTTTTATAGGCTAGTTAGAGAGCCTATTGTTTGTAAATAAACTTGGAACAAACATTGGATTTGATTTTCTTAAGTAAAAGGGAGAATTTCAGGTTTCGGTGGTTTAGGCGAACTTATGAAGCGTTCATTAACCACCGAAAGCCTTGGCTTTTAGTGGTTAAAAGGGAAAAATAAAGCCCGATTAACCACCAAAAACGTGTCAACGTGGAAAAAAGAAGGCCCGTGTTTTCACATGATCTAGCTGTTAGCTGGTGCAATCATGAAGTGATAATTGTCGAAAATTGAAGGAATCGGTGAGGTAAGATGGCAGCATTACATCTGATTGGGGTTTTGATGCTCTGTAGTATTTTTAAACTACCACTTGTCATTTCGAAGTAAATCTTGGCATAACATATAAATCTATGAGTTGATCTTTCGGCTAATTGTCTTGATGATTCACATGGTCTTTCATAACTTCAAGTCCCGAGAAGATATGTTCATAATCATTCCTCATTTAACTATGATTTTGAATCAATTGAATTGGCAATCAAGTCTGCAGTTTTTGTTCATTATATGAAATCCTTTTGATTGAGCTATCAAGCCTGAGTCTTATGTGATCCTCATTTATATCATATATGGTTTTGGGTTATGCTCTGTTAAGATTCCGTCTATCTTACAGAGGCCGAGTCACCCCTATTCCCATGCCCATTAATTCACCACAAATCTAAGTTCCCTCCTGAAATCGTGCTTGTTGTCTCTCTTAGCCCACAGGTGTGTCAATTTGCAAGAAAGGTGCGATCAAACTTGGCCAAATGCAGAAGGCGGGACCAGTCCTGAGGACTGAATTAGATGGAACCTGGTATTTGGAGGCACATCCTGAAGTGGCTGAATTTTTCAAGAAGGTTGGATGTTTCTCTTACTATAAGAAACTGGAAAATTTCCATCAACAACTTTCAGAAGCCTTTGCTATGTCATACGATGGGAGGAAAGCCATTATTGGAAAAGAAGAATTCATTGTGGATGAGGCATCAATTGCAGAGATCACCGATTTGCCAAGAACTTTCGGTGGTTTAGGCGATCAGAACGACTATTCATTAACCACCAAAAGCAGAGCTTTTCGGTGGTTAATACACCCAGAATTCCTCTGTGTTAACCACCGAAACCTGTCATTAGCTAGAAAAAGAGTAAATTTTGCCTAGATCGAAGTTTTATTAATCCCAATCATTTGAAAACTCTTTTAATAGATAGAGATTGAATTATAAAATCAAAACTAAGATCCACTTTTGATGCAAAGGAGTTAGAGGAGGTATTCAATTTGATTTGGCACCTATTTTGGGGGCAAATGAATTGGGATTTTTTCCAAACTTAGCAAATTTGAATCTCATTTTCTTCAAGAGTCATCAAACAGCCTTGGAAGGATTATCTGCACTGCACAAGGACTCTACATCATCTAAAGACCATGAAATGTGGAATTGGCCTCATTCTGAGGATCATTCCTTATATTTTGTAATCTAGTTTTTGACTTTCTATATTTAGTATTTCTGGTCCACTCTTTTAGGATCTGAATACTGTATTGTAAAAACTATAAAGATGAAGACATAATATGAACTAAGGGGTCAATCCTGGATACAATTTTTCCTATTGTACTAAGACTCTTATCCTAATAGAATCACAGTCTTCTTTTTCTAACAATGTCAGATTTGTTCATGTATTGCATTGCTCTGTACTTTACTTCAATTTAGCTCATCTTCTAAGAATTGTTATCTTCTTATTAAGCTCATGAATTTGAATTAAAGGATCTCTTAGTATCTTGTATGACCCTGCATGTTAATGTACTTGGTTATCTAGACTAGTATTCTTCATACCTTATTCCAATTACTCTGTCTGATTATTGATTTCTAAAAGCACTCTCTTATTCGAATGCATGATAAGTTGTTCTTCTCATTATCCATTGAGTTATCCCATTGATCCAAGTATACCTATTTATCAAATTTCTTAAGTTACCAAGCATCTTTAGCATACAACCCTAAAGAGTTTCTTGGAGTGATAACAGATTCCATCATTGATAATTCTTGCTTTCCTGATTGAGCTTTGGATGCTTCAGTCTATGCACTTTCCTGTTCACCTCTCGTCTTCGTGTTCATTAGCTTCGCAGGTTTGCAAATGCACAATAAGTCTTGTTTGGCCCGCATTTTCACTTTATACAGATCGTCAGCAGTGCCCTGAATGTTCTCGGAGAAGCTTCTTTAGTTGTTATTAATGCATTGAAGCTTGTCGAGTACACTTTGTTCAGTTTCATAAATGCCCAATTTGTGCCTTTTTACCCTTACAGCCGGTTTTTTCTTTTCCGATCGTTGGCCCGTTCTCTCATGCGCTGCAATTTTTCAGTGTGTCGTACATTTTCTGTTGTAAAATTTTCCCCTAGAGAACTATATTTGCTTCCTATCATTCGTACGTTGCGTGCGGTCACTTTTGTTTTTTTTCACGCTCATTCCACTATATACTACGCACGATATTTCCCAGTATTTTGTATTTTCTTTCTTTTCTACTTTTTTCTTCCATTTTCTTCTTTTTTCTACTTTTGTATTTCTTTTTATGAGATTTATTTCCTAATGTCTACTATGGTACACTATATACATGCCTTTCTCACTGCACTGTAACTTTAAGGGTTAGTATGTCGACTATCCCTGTACAGTTTCAGTCAACTACCATTGATCATTCCTTTTAGTTCTGTTCCTCCCAAGTATTTTAGCTATACAGATCCCCCATTTGTAATAGTATTTACTTCATATGGCCCGAACCAATGCATTCTAAACTTACCAGGATGTTGGAGAAATTTACTGTCATAGAGAAAAACTAGGTCTCCCTCCTTAAAACTCTTCTTTTTATTATGTATGTCATGCCATAATTTGTCTCTTTCTTTTTGTACTTCCTGGTGAAATCCTTCCAGAATCTTGTCCTCTTCCATTTCCATTAGTTGACTTAACCTCTCCTGTACTGTGCCTCTTTTTGTCATGTTGCTAATTGTTTCTACGCATAAACTGGGTACCATAAATTCTAATGGCACCACTACTTCCTGCCCATACACCAATATGAATGGTGTTTGTTCTATCAACTTATTACATGTGGTCCTATATTCCCACAATATTGCTGGTATTTTCAAGTCCCGATCATTTCTGTTGACATTGCAAATCTTATTCAAAGTGATTTCCAAGATCTTATTGAAAGCTTCTACTGTTCCATTTGGCTGAGGATCGTATGGTGTACTCTTCTGGTGATAGACTGTAATATTCTAGATATAAAATAGTATGAAAAACATAAATAATTAGATAGAAATAGTATATGAACAACAATATAACCAGAACAACACCACAATAATACCAAAATGATACCAGAATAACACCAGAAAGAGAACTTTGATTACTGAGAGAAATGCTCACTTGCCTCTTCGAGGGGGAAACCTCCAGTAGAGCAGAGCTCTATTACATTAATATCCAAAAAAAAACTTCTCATGCCCTTGAATCCTATTTATACTAAATATTTCTATCAAAATAACAATCTAGAGGAAGATCCTTCTAGAAGTGAAAGATTCTATCAGGTCTTATTACATTGGAATTATTCATCCTTATTGCTAGGACTTATTAATATTGACCTTTATTACATGGAAATATATGATTCTACCTACATGAGGGGTTAGTTCCCTAACATGTCCTCCCCCTTAAAAACAACCTTTTCCTCAAGGCTTGAGATGAGGAAATTGCTACAGAATGGTAGTCGGTTCCCAAGTGGCATCTGTTGGAGTTGTATCTTTCCACTGGACTAACACTTCCTTGATGGTTTGTTGACGTAGATGATGCTCATGTTGGTCCAAAATTGCTTGTGGTTGTAGCCAAATGGAGCCTTCTTCATCCAACTCGGGAAGGTTGGTTTGATTTTGGCACCTTCTTTAAGAAGGAAACATGAAAAACAGGATGGAGCTTAGAAAGACTGGGAAAAGATAATTGATAGGCCACCTGTCCCACATGCTTGAGAATGGTATAAGGACCATAAAATTTGGGTGCCAGTTTCTGAGAATGGTCATCCTTGAGGGAATTTTTCTTGTAAGGTTGTAGTTGAAGAAATGCCTTATACCTTTCTACAAATTGACGTTCAAAGTAACCTTGATCTACTTATTTCTTCATACGATACCAAATTCTCTTTGAGGGTATGGAGAATAGTCTCTCGAACTGTAAGTGTTTGGTCAACTACCTAGACCTTCGAGACACCTGAAAAATATGAGAGAACTGAAGGTGGTTTTTGTCCATATATTGCTTCAAAAGGAGTCATCTGGGTAGTTGTATGGTAAGAAGTGTTGTACCACCATTCAACTAGTGGTAACCATTGAGCCCACTATTTTTTCCTTTTTGATGCAAAACACCTCAAATATGTTTCCAAACACTTGTTGACAACTTCAGTTTGACCATCTATGTGGGGATGATAAGCTGTGCTGAGATGCAATTGGGTGCCTTGTAGCTTGAACAATTCTTGCCAAAAATTGCTAGTGAAAGTTGGGTCATGATCAGAAAAAATAGAATGCGGCATGCCATGAAGCTTGAAGACCTAATCCATGAAACATTGAGCCATAGTGGATGTTGTAAATGGGTGTTGAAGAACAAAAAAATGATCATACTTGGAAAGACGATCAACTGCCACCATGATGACTGATTTATTACTCGATTTAGGTAATCCTACAATAAAATTCATAGAGATATCCCGCCAAATATCAGGTGGAATCGGAAGAGGTTGTAGTGTGCCAGGAGATTTGACTATTTTTCCCTTGTTGTGTTGACACACATCACATTCAGCCAAAAAATTATGAACTTCCTATTTCATACCATCCCATAAAAAAGAACATTTGATCCTATCATAGTTTTTGGTAAACCTGGAGTGCCTAGCGGTGGGTGTAGCATGAAGCTCATAAAGTACCGTGGATTTAAGTTTTGACTATTTACTTAAATACAAATGGCCTTTGTATCAAAGCTCATCATTGAGCCAAGAGTACCTTGGGGAGGCTAGAGAATTGGATTGCAATTTTTGTATCAGATGCGAACTTTTGGGATCGTGTAGCCATTCCTGGCGAACAACTTGGATCCAATCTGGTGCAATGAAGGAGAGAGAAAAAAGGGACCCTTCATCTTCATATTTTCTGGAAAGTGCATCAGCAACCACATTGTCTTTACCTTTCTTGTAAATGATATCATAATCATATCCAAAGAGCTTAGTCACCCATTTTTGTTTCTTTAGGCAGGAAAGGTGTTGTTCCAGAAAATACTTGAGGATTTGATGATATGTATGAATTTGGAAGCGTTTCCCCAATAGATAAGAGTGCCAAATATCCACAACATGCAGAATAGCCAAAATTTCCTTTTCATAGATTGATTTTCCCAGATTTTTCTCTGACAGTTGTTTGTTGGTAAAGGCCAAAGGCCAACCCTCTTTCATAAGGACAACACCAATTACTTTCCCAAAAGGATCATATTCCAGGAAAAAGGTCTTTGTGAAATCAGGAAGGGCTAGGACTGGAGTGGTGCACATGGCCATCTTTAAGGTTTGAAAATCCTGAGCAGCTGTTGGAGTCCAAGTGAAAGAATTATTTTTAAGGATATCAGTGAGAGGTGCACCAGTATTTCCATAATTCTTAACAAACTTGCGATAAGAACTTGTTAAACTGAGAAATCCATGCAAGATTTTGAGAGTCTTTGGGTGAGACCAATCTTCCATAGCCTCAATATTTTTAGGATCCACCCTGACACCGGCCTTGCCAATAAGATGACCTAAGTACTCGACTTCCAAGGCACCAAAAGAACATTAAGATTGTTTGAGGAAAATTTGGTGTTGAGAGACTAGATGTAGAACTCGATCCACACGAGCAAGATGGGTTGTCTAGGTTTTACTATAGATGAGGAAATCATCAAAGAAAACTAAGAAAAAATGATGGAGAAAAGGATGGAAGACATGATTCATTAGGATTTGGAAAGTGGATGGAGCATTACACAAGCCAAAGAGCATGAACAAAAACTCATAGTGGACCTCATGAGTTCTAAATGAAGTCTTAGGAATGTCTGCCTCTTTCATACGAATCTAGTGGTAGCCAGAATGAAGATCAAGTTTAGTAAAGAACTGGGCGCCACTCAATTCATCTAAGAGATCATCAATGACAGGAATAGGAAATTTGTATTTAATGGTGAGTTTGTTGAGGGCACAGAAGTTAGGACACATGTGCCAAGAACCTTCTTTCTTAAGGACCATGACCACAAGATAAGACTAGGGGCTCATACTAGGGTGGATAACACTTGTGTTGAGCAGTTCTTGAACAATTTTCTTAATTTCATTTTTTTGGGAAAAGGGGTGACGATAGGGACGAATATTGGGAGGAAGGCTTCCTGGGACAAGGGGAATGGAATGATCATGAACACCACAGGAAGGGGGGAGTCCCTGGGAGTGGAAAAAACCACTTGATGTTTAGAGAGGATGGATTGGAGGTCCTACAGTACATAGGGTGTCTCAGTTGCTTGTATGGCATGGAGTTGGGAAATAATGCCAAAATGACCTTTTTTGAGTAGATTTTTCATGCTTTGGGAACTGGTGATATTTGAGGAACTGACAATGATGCCTTGGAACTTATATTGTTGGTACTCCTAGTCAAATTGCATGGTTAATTCCCTAAAATCCATGAGAATGGGACCCAAAGTCCTTAGCCATTCTACACCCAACATAATGTCACAACCACCCATGTTGATAGAAAACATATGAGATTTTAGGTTGTATTCACCAATTTGGAGACGCACATTTTCACAACTCCCTCCACATTTCATGGACCCACCATTGGCAATCATGATTTGAAAATTATTGAATGCATGGATATAGCAATTAGTTTCTTGGGCAATGCAGTGATGAATACAATTATGGGTGCGTCCACTATCAACAAGAATGATGACCTTCCCATGCTTAATGTAACCAATTATCTTGAGGGTTTGGGGAGCAAAGAAGTCGGTGAGAGCATTTATGGAAATGACCGGTTCTACTTCGGGAGGGTCTGAGGGAGTGGTCATGTTAGTGGGTTCAAGTGACATGGACATAAGGGGAGTGTTATCCACATTTTTGGTTATCAAGATGATGACATGATTATGACATGGTGATAGAAGATCTAACTCTTCTTTAAGATCATTTTCATGAAGAAAGTTACACTTGTCAGTTTCTCAAAATCACACTTTTGAAGATAGTACGCA
>ML781710.1:7303-18346 GCA_009831015.1 Picea engelmannii
TATTAAAACAAAAAACAAACAATAAAAAAAAAAGTATTAAAACAATATACAACATATATAAAATAAAACAATGAAACAAAACGTATGATTTAAAACACAAAATTAAAAAACCTATGCTACCCTAAGTCCTACCCACCATCTACCTCCCCGCACCTTACACCTCACGCCCCCCATCCAAACTCACGTCAAGTAAATCAAACGGCCCATAAAAATTCTGGACCCCCCCTCACCATCCGGAATTTAACGAGAGGGGGGGTCCAGAATAATTGTTTTTCAAAACCACTCCCCCTCCACGTGTCAAAATCCCATTCCAACGGACCCCCCCCAAAAAAAACTGCTTACCACCTCAGGGGGGGTCCGGAATACCGCTTTCCATAAAAAAAAACCACTTTTTTCAATTTTTGCCATTTTTTGTCTGTTCAGCACGTCGTCTTCTGGAGAAGATTTTGGGAAAAAAGATGGATTTTAAAAATCCGAGAGAGGTTTTTTCTCAGCACGGGCTGAAGAACAAAAACCTCTCTCAGTTTTTGCAACGGATCTACGAGAAGAGAGAATAGAAGCTGTCTTTCAGCCTCTTTTTTCGCATTTTCAGTTTATCTGTTACAGTCTCGATCTTGCAGGAGCTGTTACGTCCATATGGGGACGAATTTGGTGAAACCGAAGGAGGATTTTGTCCAGAACATGCCCATATAAAATAACCTCCTTCAATTTTCTCCCAGGTGTCATCGTTGAAGAGAAAAGCATGTCTGTTCAGACCCCTTTTTCACAGAAAACCGATCCGTCTTTCATGGCAGACAGTCCAAATTTTGTGGGAGTGGTGGCTATTTTTGGCCGAGGCGGTTAAACCGACCTCCGAAACTTATTGGAATGACCTCTCCTATTTATAGAGAGTATTTTTAATGTAAAAAGGTTGGGATCAGTCGAGGACCATGGATTAAAAAATCTTGTATCAGAGCTCGCAGAGCCATCTGTGTTTTTCATCAATTCAATATTACAGTCACATCAGTTACATGATTCTTGTGTCAAGTTTATTGGTGAAGTGCTCCTCCAGTAAATTGTTTTCTCTGTTTCCATATGTTTTTTTTCCTTATTATTTGACAGAAGATTATGAGCATAATTTGTTGTAATATACACTCTGTTTCTGGCTGCAGATAATATTAATGTTTTCTTCTAACATTCAGTGGCAGAATTCTTCATTGCTCTATTGCTAAATTGATCATTTATTTTCTTCCTCTTTCATCTCATTTAATTTTACCAGATCCAGTAATTTGCCTACCTTGCCATGTAAAGGCTGTCTGTAGGATTTGTTTTTGATTAAATCTCAGTTTGTGACTCCATTGCCCATGGTTCCTTTTTTCCCTGCTCCTACCAGAAAATCCATAAAAAAACCCATGTTCTTCATAGCTAGCCTAATATTCTCTTCAAACAAAGCTATATCAGACAGAGAGATCCCTCTCTGAGTCTTGGAGGGCTAGAGCCAAGACTCGAAGTGGTTTTGATGTTGCCTCTGTGACTGCCTTACATCCTTGGGCAAATTACAGAGTGCTAACACGTTCTCAATGAAGGCCTTCCACTCCCTCTCTAGAATCATCGGAGGATGCTCGCACCTATCATTTTGTTTCAATTGATTCCTATATGTTTCTTGCATACATTTTAAACATTGGCTAGTTGCGGTGGTGGTCAAGGTCTTATTAAATGTGTCTACACCAAAAAGGCTTTCGAGATAATCCATCAATTATTTTTTGAGGTTGGAATTATGGGAATTCCACCTCTCTCGTATGGTGGGCCCAAAAATCAGCAACGCCTTATTCTCCAAGGACCTATAAAAATCGTTATTCCCTACATGAAAAATGATTATATAATTATTAATTTAAAAATAATAATTTAGATGATTTATATTTGTCTACATAGAGAACATGAAACAATTAAAATTTTAAAAATTACCTGGGACTTTAACTTGATTGAATGGAATCCCTTCCTCGTTGACCATAAATGTGCCTTGAAGGGTCCCTGTGCTGGTCACACATCTTGCTTTAGGAAAAACAACCATACAGTTGGTCAAATCATCGGCCTCATCTCCGTCACCACCTCCAGATCCTACCTGTGTGGTCACTTCCTCGTTGTGCACGTCGTGTCTCCCACCTAATGGTGTGGAAGGTGGAGATCTGAATAAGTACTTCCTAGCAGCTATACGAGGGCCTGTGTCAGGACCCTGTGGTGTATGTGCAATGCCACTACTACTGACACCATGCATGTCGATGTCAACAAGATCCAAACATATTTGTATAAGAAAGAAAACATTTTTTTGTTTAGATAATGTAAAATTTAAAAATCAAGCTTTCATAATTGATCTTATGACATAAAAATAAAACCACTTGAAATTATGGTTATTACCTTATATGTCTTAAGCCTTGTCATAACTTCTTTGATCCTTTCTTCAACCTCAGGAGTTTGATCTAGAATATCTAACAAGTGAGCTAGTTCCTTGTTTTCTTTATTGATCTTTTTTCTAATTAAAACCATAGGGTCAGGGGATTCATACAAATCCCTTTCATTGAGTGAATCATCATCAACATCATGTCCCATTGACTACATATTCAACAAAATAAATGATAATTCAATTATGTAAATAAATAAAATAATAGATCGCCATAGAAATAAAATGCACATTAAATGGAATTTGAACATTATTGTTCGTTTACCTGTTCTGAGGCCACTTTTGATTTACCACAATCAACCTGCCACATTATAGTAAAATTAGAACCGTGATCATTATCATGAGAAATAAATTCAAATGTATGAGAAATCCTCCCTCTTTATTGACATCCAAGGAGGAATGTTATTATTGATAACAAAAATAGGACACACTGAGTAAATAGACCGAAGCTCTCCAAATGGATTAACAACGTAAATAACATAATGAAAATCATAAAATATAAGAGTCATTTCTTACAGGTTGGGCACATTAGTATACATACCTCCCCCATAATAGCAACATATGTATCTACTCGATTCAAATTGTAATCAATCAATAACTCTTCCCTTGCAACTATTGATTTTATTGCACATACGAATACACGTTTTCCTTCATGCCCCTCAAATACACAATTGGGTCGCTTATTTGTGGTCGAGTTTCATGTACTGTTTATAAACCTTGCAATATTCCCCGTTTCTTTTGGCCTTCCGTCAATATAGGTAGTTTCTCCTTTATTTTGATCATTGTCTTTTAGCTGTATATAATTTGCATCCAAGCCATATCTTCACATACTTTTTGTATATTGGATTATTCGTATCCAATATTTGTAGATATAACAGTGTCTGAAGTACTCCATCAATTCGGTTAATCCTTTGTAACATACCTTTATGCCATCCATGGAAAATAACCCCAAACTATGTAATGATGATGGAGCAATCCGATATATCCTTTCGTTTACACAAAAATCAGTGTTTATTTCAGGAAGATCCTTGGGTACCCATCGTTTCACTATATGTTTGTACCTCAAGGGCACCTCGATGTTATCTATTCTCTCATGATCATAATAACATGATCCCCCTTCACAAGAAAAAATTCCATGCGTCTATGGAATTTTCTTCTGATCTTCTCACCTCAACTTGATCTTTGCCTGTTAGACCTACTAGATGTCTCACTTTCCTCTATTCTACCTAAAATTCCATCACTCAATGAAGATAGATCTGACAAATATCTGTTTGTTTTTACGTCCTATAACACCATTAATGACAGAAACAGTCAGTCAATCAAGATGTAACACTAGTTCATTACTAGTATCTTGTTGGTATCACAGTAAGCTCATAATGATTACCATAGTGTTACTCTTTCACAATTGTATTATGCTCTATTACTATTGGTATACTATTTGGACATTATAGGGGCATGTTTGAAGTCAAATGAAACATTCCAACAAGTGGCGGTAATAGGACACGATGTTAGTTGGAATACCCTGGAACTGATTCCATTAGACACATACTCAATCCTAAGGGGTCACAATCAATGTAATGACAAGGAGATAATCCTCAATTAAATTTGAGAGAATTATTAAGATACACACCCACTATACTTTGATTGATAGACATATCTATTGTCATCCTAAATATGTGAGACCCACTGTCTGAATGTGTCAAATCACTGGTGACTCACTTCTTTGCATCACACGCGCCATATCCTGCAATAGAGGAACAACATCCTAGGTGAAAACCTGGGGTGTCCTTCAAAGAACCATGTTAGGGGCATCGCGATAAAACAAAATATGAAATCAAGTAAATCCACTGTTCATAAGATATACTAGTCCTTAAATCATGCAAAGTACATTGTTACTTAAGATATAAGCCACATGAACAATTCACATCAGTATCCTTTTCAAATTTCACACTAGCTCAGGATTGTATGTAAGTTGGCAAGTTTGAATATGGGAGGACCTTCATCTGGCTCAATTAGATGTGCCAACCAAAACAGTGAAATAAAAGACCCAAGAAGAGGAATGTGTCCCGGGGGAAGTAGTGAAAGAAAAGACCCAAGTAGAGGAATATGTCTCGGGGGAAGTAGTGAAAGAAATGAACCCTTCAAGAGTAAGTGTGATAGTGATATGGATCGGGGTTAATTCATAGCTTATGGTGTTATTGAGTCCATTTCTATGAGCACATTTGTGGAGGGTGCGCTTGCTTTGAGTTACCACTTTCTAATCTCTATGTTTTTCCAAACCCCTTAATATTTGTCCTCTTATCATATTTTCAAGTCCCCTTCATAAGGTTTCAAGCTATAACATCATTGCTTTGGGACTGGGGTGAACGCAGAAAGGGTAGAGCTCAAGTTTGGATTGTCTTTTAGAGTCCTTTGTTATTCTTTCTTTCTTTCTTTAGCATTATTTTTTCTGTTTGTTTCTTTTCCTTAGCAGCTGCAATCAAATTCCAATACACCCATCACCAATGTCATCTTGCATCGACCTCGCACAATGAGCAGTGAATGGGGCCAACGTTGAAATTTCTTCAAACTGTGCATGTATGCGTTGAAATTCAACATGGTTAGACTAGACATATCCCTTGATGGTATGGGAGGGTTTCAAGACTCAAGGATGTCTGATGTCCCCACATAATCGTTGAGATCATCCATGTTTGCATCAATGTTCATAATGGATGTATCATTGTCATCATTCGTCGTTTCCATATGTGTAATATTTGTTGGAACTCTCTTGAAATGTCATGGAACTTCCAATTCACCCACCACAAAAGTCATGCACCGACCCCACATAATGAGCAGTGAATGGGGCCAACATTGAAATTTCTTCAATATGTCCCTGTATGCATCAAAATTTGACATGGTTAGACTAGACACATGCCTGACAATATGGGAGAGTTTCAAGACTCAAGGATGTATGATGTCCCCACATAATATTTGAGATCATCCACATTTGCATCAACGTTCATCATGCACGTCTCATTGCTGATGTTTGTTATTCCCTTCTATAGAATTGTTGTCGGAACTATCTTGAAATTTGACATGGAACTTCAAATACACCCATCACAAATTTCTTCCATCGATCCTGCACAGTGAGCAGTGAATGGGGCCAACGTTGAAATGTTTTCAATTTGTGCCCTTATGCATTGAAATTTGACATGGTTAGACTAGATAGCTGCCTTGAAGGTATGGGAGGGTTTCGATACTTAAGGATGTTTGATGTCCCCGCATAATATTTGAGATCATCCATGTTTGAATCAATGTTCAATATAATGGATGTCTCATTGTCATCATTCTTCATTTCCATCTATATAATATTTTTTGGAACTCTCTTGAAATGTCATGACACTTCCAATACACCCATCACAAATGTCATCTTGCATCGACCCCGCATAGTGAGCAGTGAATGGGGCCAACATTGAAATTTCTTCAAACTGTGCATGTATGCGTCAAAATTTGACATGGTTAGACTAGACACATGCCTTGACGGTATGGGAGGGTTTCAAGACTCAAGGATGTCTGATGTACCCACATAATCTTTGAGATCGTCCATGTTTGCAACAATGTTCATAATGGGTGTCTCATTGTCATCAATCATTATTTCCATCTGTAGAATATTTGTTAGAACTCTCTTGAAATGTCATGGAAATTCCAATTCACCCACCACAATTTCATGCACCGACCCTGCATAGTGAGAAGTGAATGGGGCCAACGTTGAAATTTCTTCAATATGTATTTAATAGTTGTTTCCTTTAAAATCCGATTGAGAAAATTAAAATTAAATGAGGACGAGATGAGAGGGTATATCGAGTGGGTCTATGAGTGATCTTTGAATATAAAGATGAATGAATGAACTTCTCTTGGTTTCGAGAATAATGTATTCTCTACTAAACAAGGCCAACCATGTGAAGGTGGAAGATCATATGGCCCTTCCCCCGCCGCAACCCCCCCCCCCCTTCCTCACATCGCTCAATTTCCCAATAACCAATCTATAAAGAAGAAAACAAGCAAAAACAACATTGTAATCATGCATAGAAACTACCAAAACAAAAATGAAATAAGACTTAAAAACATGTAATTAACCCACATAAAAAATAATTTAAAGAGAATAATTCATACAAATTAAAATATCTAGTTATGTACCTCATCGACCAACCCAACGTTTGTATCATCCTTCTTCGGTATCTTCTTCTTGATCATCCAACTCGACATCTGTTTCAACATCCGGTTCAGAAAAAATGTTGAAAGGATTGATGATATCATCATCATCATCAATGTCATTTTTGAGCATATCTTCATCGATATCATCATCAAGAACTGGTGCATTGTCTCCTATGCCTGGTTGATCTTCTCCATCCTCTTCATATGTCGACCCATATTCTTCCTGCTCTAGCTCTACATCATCTTCTTCTTCAATATCATCTTCTTCATATACAATATACTTTACTGGCCTTCCTCTTGGATCATATCTAACAACAAATGACCAATCCCTCTTACCTGGAACCTTTGAGTAAAAGACTTGTTCACATTGACTTGGAAAAACATAACGATCACTGGATTTCTCAAAAATTGTTGTTTTAATCATCGGAAATCCGTTGGCATGTTGAATAATAGTTCTTTCCTCATCATGTTCATGCATTCGTAACCTATACCATTTGACATCGAGCAAAACTAATTTGAAGGAATGAAAGTCACACAATTATATCATTCAAAAACCCATAGTATCTATTTTCAGATTCTCGAGGACATCTGTCACTCCTAGAGGAAACATTAGTGACCTGGAATACTGCAATTATCCCAATATCAAAATTTTTTCTGGTTTCATCCAACTGCTTGATGCAAAATTTATGACCATTGCACCACATAGCCTCGTGGTGTTTCAACTGCAATATGCCAGACATGTAAAAGATGCATTTCCAATTAATAATAAACAAATTTATATAACTTGGAAAGTATAATATGAAAAAACCAGACATACAGTCACATTAATATAATATAAAATAACTGAATAAAATGGGTGAATTTGCTTACCTTTCCATCTTTCAAACAATATGCTAAATCTATTTCCCTCTGCGTAACATAGGAATATCCATTACAACGAGCTTCTCTAACCAATTCAGACAGTTCTTTCCATGATAACCTACTGCCATGACGTTCTTTACATCCATCAATCCATACCTTCATCCAGTCAATATTGTTTGCAATGTATAAATGTAGTGCATCCCAATCTTGAGCAACTGACCGATCAAAAAATCACAATTCACCAATATTAAATATTAGTTATAACCATGGTAAATATTAATAAATGATGAAAGAATAATTATTAAATGAGTATGATCATATACACAAAAAATGAAAAAATTATATTTATTAAAAATATCCACAATTTAATTACTTCTCACTTTCTTCATTGTACCTTTCCCCAACAACTTCTCCCTTTCAAATTTTTTGATGGAGTTCACATCCCAAATGCAATCCACTACATGCATAGCTTACGCTGATAATTTAGGAAGATACTTACTAATATACACCATGGATTCATATACCATATATCCCTCCACCATAGAACCCTCAGGACATGCTCTTTGTCTAACAAAATCCTTCAATGATTTCAAGTGCCTCTCCACCATCCACATTGACCTTGTGTGTAAAGGTCCACACATTTCAATCTCCTCAACTTGGTGTATGAGGTAGTGTTCTTGTGCATTGACAAATGTTGCAGGTAGATACTTCTGCATTTCATACATTAGCCGAGGAATTTCTCTCTTCCAATACTTTATATCATCTTCATGGATTTCTTTCAATGACAACCATCTACAGATCATGATGCAAGAAAATAACATGTTTCAACAAAACATAATGCATATTACATTACAAGTAAAACACATGTCATTAAGTACAACAAAAAAATGATTTTTTTTTCATATATATTGCAACTACTTACCTCATGTATTTTCCAAGATCATATATAACTTGTTTGACGTTGTTGTCAAAGTCTTTTGGGAGAGATAGAGGTAGAACATACTGTAACAATAAAAATGAATTGTTACTTGTTCACAACTAGACAAAAAAAAAAAAATGTATACGACCAATATATAAATATGAATACTTAAATGATTAATTACCTTAATGAAGGTATGCCAATCATGTGTTCTAACCCCACCAAATTCACCTTTCTTCGTTAAGATATTCTTTATGTTTGAACAAAAACCTGTGGGAAATTTAACTTTTTGAATGACCTCTTTTACACCATTGCTTTGCTGGTCTGTTAATAACCATGGATGGTTATTTTGGTCTCCATCGTTATTTAATCAGATCACACTTTGCATTGCATGCTTGGCTTCTTGAATGTCATTACAAATTTTGACAATTTTTTCTTTATCCCTCCTGCCATCTATGATTCGCCATAATGTTTCTGTCACATTCTTCCCAATATGCATTGTATCAAATAAATGAACTATTTTTAGGTCCTTATAGAAAGGCAACCTCATGAATTGAGTGGGATAACATTTCATTCCTCGTGGAAGCCCATTATTACTACCTTCACGACAACGACATTGATGAAGCATAAACAAAATTAGAACACTATTTATCAAATGCGGTAAAATAAAATGAATAATTAAAATAAAATTTCAAAACATGATTCCATTTACGATACATAAAAAAAATGCATACCTCGAGGATTAATTCTATCATATGCCAACTTCCATAGGCGAGGTGTCATTCTCTGTGGTTTTAGTCCAGTCTCTTGTTTCCCATTGAAAATATATTTTTTAGTAGTACGATACTTATGGTTCTTAGAGATGAAGTGTCTATACTCATCAAACACCTCCTTTCCTAAACTTTTTGACCGACGACATTTCATCTTAGGACCACAAACTGGACATGCAAATTTACCCTTTGTTTGAAGACCTTCAACAGATGGATTAATGTGAATTATTAATATA
Source organism: Picea engelmannii (assembly GCA_009831015.1). NCBI lineage: Eukaryota > Viridiplantae > Streptophyta > Pinopsida > Pinales > Pinaceae > Picea > Picea engelmannii. The sequence goes on from ML781710.1 coordinate 16,721, forward strand.
CGAAATGATTATTTAAACAACATGCATGATATATTCAATTAATTATATACTTTTCAAGCATGCAATATGAAATTTTACCTACCACAAAAATGTGTTAGTCCTGGTGCATCATGAATTGTCCATAAAATTATTCCATGACATTGAAATCTCTTCTACCCAATTGGTTTATAGATGTCATACATAGTGATGCCCTCCCATAACTTTAGTAGCTCGTTGATAAGAGGCTCAATATACACATTCATATATTTAACTTGGTACTTACCTAATTGTTTGAAATTACATGAAATTACTACCATGGTATGTATATATACGCAAATAAATAAATAAAATATGTTATGCAAAAAAAGAGAAAAATGAAAATTTTAAATTTGAAAAATTAATGTAAACAAATACCTGGAATAATAATTGTCAACATTATGTGCTCCCTCTTTATTGACATCCAAGGAGGAATGCTATTGTTGATAAAAAAAATAGGCCACATTGAGTAAACAGACCGAATCTCTCCAAATGGATTAACACCGTTAGTTGCCAATGAAAGCCTAACATTACGAGGTTCATCTGTAAATTCTGGCCATTTTGCAGCAATTTCCTTAAATGCATAAACATCTGCAGGAATTTGAAGAACGTCATATTCAATTCTCTTTCATGCATGGTAATCCATAAACTGTGCTATGCTTTGGCACCTGAACAATTGTTGCAAACATGGAATTATGGGAATATGTCGGAGAAACTTTCGAAGGACCATTTTTGTTACTTGATCGATTCGATATCTACTGATACCACATACCAAACATTCTTTTTTCGACTCATGTTGTCCATAATATATAATATGATCATTAGGACATGCTTCTATACTTTGATACTCCATTCCAATGTATTTCATAATGACATGTAAATCTCGATATGTGCGAGGTAAAATATTTGGCGAGGGTAACATAAATTCACCTAACAATCTAAAACATAAAAAATAAATAGTTAATGTAAAGAATAGTAATTGTAAATATTGCATTTTTATTTTACACATTAATTAACACTAAAACAAATGGGGAAAAGTCAACCTTTATGTAGATGTGATGAAACATATTACATACCTTAGGATCTGTGTCATACAAGTGTTCGACAAATGATTCGTAACCTTTACGTTCACCAACAACAATGTAGTGGAGAGAAGATTTGCTCTTGACCCTTTATAAAGTCGTTTATTTTCCTTTTCAATCAGAGGCTCATCATAAATACCATCACTATTGTCCCCATGATCCTCATTTGGATGATCGAATAAGTCTTGGATCATTTGATTTGTCCCATCATCTTGAACTATGTTATTATTGTCATATACTTCCATGGGATCATTAACTTGGTCTTCATTATCTGCTTCAAGTTCTTCATCTCGTACAACATCATTTCTGCTACTACTTGGTGCTTTGTGCATAAAGCTAGGGGGCAAATCTAACTTTATAATTACAAACAATCATGAAAAATTAGTGCATGTATAAAACAATATAAAAGTTTGAGAATACAATAAATATTAAAACATATAATGAATGTATATATAGCTAATTACCTTGGGACGATATTCATTTGATCCCCCGTCCATGTGCCCATATTTTCTACAATGTTTTTTAGCTG
>ML781710.1:71230-83812 GCA_009831015.1 Picea engelmannii
GCTCGTGACGACGCTCCCCTTCCTCGACCCCTTCGAGTCCTGGCCATCTTGTATGACTTAACCTGCATCACCCCCAAAGTGGTCTGGGTGAGTTCAAGGACGTTTCCTATTGGTGCTACTCAAACTTAGAAACAGGGTTGGGCATAAGTTTTCTTTACTTTTCTGTAAACAGACATTACTCCATCAGGGGAATTGGCTCAGTTTGGGTCAGGTTTAAGCATCTAAGCTTGGTTTGTTCGTTCTTGCAAAAGAACTATTGGTTTCCTCGCCCTGTGATTACATTGGCCTTGTGCTTTACTCATCACTTCCTAGTGTATGCACCACTAGTCTGAGTCTTAATCATCGTTAAATAGCTTTAAGGTAGACTAACCTTACACTTAATTAAATAACTAATTTTAAAAAGGGTATTATTATACTAATTTAACTTAGCTTAAATTTAAGAAAAATTATCTTGACTTTTATATCTACATAATTATTTGATACTAATTTATTTAATTTATTCTAATTATTTTAACACTTAAACTATACTTATAAAATGATTAAACGTTCTCCCATGAGTTCGGGCACGCATGGGTTCCACGTGCTCGTCGGGCTTTCTCAAGTTCCTTCGTATCTAACCTTCACATCTTACACTTGTCAGCTCCTTCGAACTCCCCACTCGTCCTTGCTTGGTCCCACTATCTCATCCGCTGGGACTTTCCTAGCATCAGTCTTTGTCCACCACAGATCTGCCTTGCTCTACTCTGAGTCTTTCAGAATCACCCTTGCTATGGCTCACCTTTACACCGTTGTTCTGAACGTTTTACCGGTTCGCTTTGCAGAAACAGAGTGTTCTGATATGGCCCCCCGATAAGATGCAGAACCTGGAGTCCAGTCCTCTTGAATTGTTGGGAGCCAATCCCTTGTCTGTACATTTCGCGGAGCTCGTCCTCAGCTTCAGTAAGAGGTAGGATTCATTCCGCCTGTGGTGCATGTTTTAGTACCTTCATGGAAAATGCTGAGCTAATTGAGTCATGATTCTACATAAAACCTTCCTTACGCTAGGGTAATGAATGGTAATTTCTCCTTTCGAACAAAATTTATTCGCCTGTGTAAACTTATAGTTATATGTGCATACCGGATTCTTTTTATTTTATTTTATATATATATATATACTTTTTTTAACTTCATCAACCGAGCCGAACGACTCTGCGAATTTCCCTTGGTGTCATCGGTCAATATCCGACCCTTAGGTCTTCCCATTTCTTCGCGTTTTTCTCCCCCGGGACCACACCCAAATTTCCTTTAGGAATCCAGTTATCGGGCTTCGGGGTTTCATATTCCCCCAATGTCGAGAATTCATGTTCCCTCAAATTCCCGATACGACATTTTATGTGCTAGCCCTTTGGGCTAGACACCCATCTCATATGACCGACATCCCATGTGACCCTAGCCCTACCTTTCATCGGAGTTTCGGACATCGCGATATCATAATGCATGAATTCCGCGTCCACAGAACTCCCGATATCCCGATACCCGATGCGCCTATTCCTTGCATGTTAGCCCTTTCGGCCACGCTGAGGTCTGTGTGACCCTGCACCCACGTAACCGTGGTCTTATGGTTCCCTATCGGGATTCGGGGTTTCGAAGTTTGTGATGTCAACGAACGCACGCCCTTAGGTTTCCCGATCCCTAATCTTCGATGCCACCTGTCGTTAACTCCCGGCAAGGTTGGGCCTTCCAACACCTGTCCTCACTTAAACACTATGATTGTGGGACCCATCGCGTTTCGGGAATTCGCGACTTCTCCGGTCGTGATTTCTTGGATGCATGAAACCCGAAATGCCGAACCCCGATATGTTCCTAGCGCTTTAGCCCTCCAAGCTAAGCCCGTGGCCCACGTCACCTTTCCTTGTGACCGCGGTCTTATCCTTATCGGGATTCGGGGTTTCGCGATTCTTACTGTCATGAGCTGCGCGTCCACGAAAATCCCAATTTCTCGATGCGCGATGGCCTGGTGGACGACCTCCCATCGGGACCTTTCCCGAGGGCTCCGATCATTGCCCCGTGTCCTTGAAATGAACGGCTCAGAACTTCCGTTGGGATATCGCGGATCGCGACTCCAACCTGCGAGCATTCTGTGGTCTCGAACCCCGATACGCCGATCCCCGACCTTGCCTAGATTGCTGACACCTGTCTACCAAATGAGCGGTTCAGATCTCTTCGGGAAATCGCATTTCGCGAGTCCGTGTGACATGATTTTTGTGTGCCCGAATACTCCGATTTCCCGATTCCCGACTCTTTCCCAGGTTCTGACACGCGTCCGAAATGATGGACGGTCCTGATTGACTCTCGGGATTTCGGGACCTTCGAGGTCCCAGTTCTCATGACCTCGAGAACTCCGATTTCCCGATGGCCAATATCCCGACTCTCACGCGATCTCTGCCACGTGTCCACGAAATGAACGATCCAGATCGCTTCTCACGGTTTCGGGATTTCGGACTTCGCGGTTTCGTAATGCAAAGGTTTTGTGTCCACGAAATCCCCGATACGCCAATTCTCGATTTTCCGATGGGTTCTTGATGGTTGCCACCTGTCCCACAGATGGACGGTTTTGATTGTATCGGGATTCCGATACCTATGTGCCTAAGTCCACGGGATTCCCGACTTTCTCCAGATCTGCGACACGCGTCCCTTAAATCGAACGGCTCCGATCGTGTCGGGAAATCGCGGATCACGATTCCTTTGTGCAAGAGTTTTATGACTCCGGAAACCCCGATATGTCGATCTCCGACTCTATGGGATCTGCTGACATGTGTCCTTCATAATGGACGGTCCAGATCCGATCGGGAAATCGCGTATCGCGATTTCAATATGTAACGGTTCTATACTCCTCAAATCTCCGATGGTAAAATCCCGACGCCTCCCATACGCTGACACGTGTCCTGCCGAAATCAACGGCTAGGATCCGTTCTCGGGATTTCGAGGACCACCAGGTCTCGATTTTCTAACTTCACAAAACCCCGATGACTCAGATTTCCCGATGGCCCCTCCTATGCACGCTAGGGCTTAAACCTCGCGCATCTTGTCTAAATCTAACGGTTAACGGGATTTCATCCGAGATCCGATGGCGCAGATCCGTTCTCTTTTGGGGAAGATGATTAGTTGTACGAAACTTTACGCGGTAAAGATTACTCTCTTTGGCCAGGTTAAAATTGGTATTGTTCTATTGTTCTCGAAATTTGACATTATTTAAGATTTGCCGGGGTTAACACAGGCAAATATTTTACATACTTCCTGCGCAATATAAGTCTGCTAAATTTCCATTTCTTTATCCGGCTGCACATCGGCAGTTCCTCATTTAGGTAAATTCAAGGTAAAATAGGCCTTTTCAAGGTCTTGCAATGTCCTATTGCATCTTATTTAGTGCAGTCATTTAAATTTTCCCTACTTCAGGCTTTCGACAGAAGCTTTCCTCGATATTTTCATCGATTTTCCTATGTTAATACTACTCGTAGACTTATTGACACACAATGCTAAAGTAAATTAAGTTATCGCTTCTCCTTTTCGTGCTTAAAAGCTTTAACATCCATTTTATGGGAGGTGATCCTTCATCTATCTGGTTCAATACCATTATATAAAAAAAAAACGTTCCTTTGAATATTCAACCCAGGACTGTATTATCCATTCATGATCCAGTTAATGAGTATTGTCTAAAGTTGTTGCCTGAGATATATGAGCTTATTTGCTTGGGTCATGTAGGGGTACTATCCTGAGTGTGTTTTCCGTTATTGCATCAGTCATATCAGATCAAAATGAACGTGTTTTATTTATAGTTTAAGCATGGATGGAGTTAACACTCCGGGTTTTGGCCCTTAGGCCCAGATTTCGAACTAAGACGCTCTGATACCATATGTAACAACCTAATAATTCTAAACATCATTTATATTCATAAGAAAATTATTTTCTAACTGAGATAGTAACATCATAGCATAATACTGATTTTTATAACAGAAACTTTAGTAGCTTAGATTTATCATTAAATACTGAATTCATGGCAGAAAGAAATAAATACATAACTTGACAAAGTACCTGGTTCTGATGCTAATTTATGTTGCCCTGCTGCCTTGCTGTCTTGCTACACAGTCCAGTCCTGTCACAGTCACATAAAATAATTGCCCAAAACTAATGTCCACCCTGCCAACTAGGAAAACGACCTAGCTCCAGGATATCTACGGATATCCTGGCCCCCGTGCCCAAAACCTCTAGCAACTCGGTGCCTCCCTGATCAATAGGTCATAACCAGTAAGTCTCATGTCTCAATCTGATCACACATATCACATTAAATCTCTTGGCTCTCTGCAGATGACAAAACAGCAGTTTCCCGCATCCATTCCCTCCTCCTGCCGAATGGCGCGCACATCCCCCTCTTTCCTCCCTTATTCCTCCCGACCGCCTCACGTACTTACTACTCCAACCACCCTCATCCCCCTCCATACTCCTTCCATTAATATTTTATCTTTTCGGGACTATCAGACTCCCTCTCTGCATACGCAACCCTCTGCAGCCTACGCCATCCCTGTTATCTCATTTATTTATTTATTTACGTCTTAGATTTATGTCACAAGTCATTAAATGAAATCTTCAGTTTGATTATTACTTAATCAATCACTCTTATTTTCTTTAACTAATTTTTCTTTGTAATCTTTAATCATTTATTCAATTAGGGTCGTTACACTATCCTTCAACGATTGAAGGGGAGGAGAGAGGTTCTTCCCGCGCACCCGTGATAGATCCCGTGCCTGATATTTCGAAAGAGGAAGGCGCTCTTTTGGAAAGTGAAATGGAGAATGAGAAGGGGCCCTCCCACTCACCCAGTGAGGAGCTCATGGGTCTAGAGCACTTGTATTTGCAGTGAAGGACTCAAAAATTTCCTATTCCATTTAAAGACGGAGAAATAGGAGAAGAACAAATGGATCTCCTCTGCTGGCATGGAACCATAAACCCGCTGACTGTCCCGAGAGATGCTAGTTGGTTTTCTTTATTTTATTTAACTGTATCTATTGCAACATTTTCCTTTAACTGAAGCTATTGCAACATTCGATGGAGTTGGGAAATCAGAGGCACCTCCCATAAGCTTAGCCAAGCTATGACCGACTTACAATGATCGAATATTGGCAATGACACCCGAAAATCCTAGGTAAACGCCCTAAAAAGGTATGTTTCAGTCATAATCAAATCCATTTTGGTGCCTTGATGATGGATTCCTGATCGGACCCCCTAAAATGGAAATTGTATTAATAAAAAATAGCGAATGAGAAGGTTTTGTGAATTAAGTTCCAAGCGCCTTTATTGCCTACTTCGATTCTAGTACCCAAGCCAAGTCGAGTAGCCCAATTGAGTATCCAAGCCCATGACCTTTCTGTGTTCCGTATCAGGTCTGGGGTAAAGGGTTGAGGTCTTTCTCTGTGGGTTCATGGGTCTAGGTCCCCCATGCAGGGTGGTTGAGTTTTTCTTTGTATGTTCGGTTTTCTAGTGTTGACGTGGAGGGGCCTCCTTTTTATATTTAAACTTCTATTGGGACGTGAGTTGTCACTTCTCTCTTGGGTCTAGCTATGTTGGTTATGACCACCAATGTAAGATTGGGAGTCTACCTCCCTCTTTCTTTTGAATCAACGTATGTAATGACACATCGTCATTATTCCACCCAATCTAGCCCAGGTACTAACATTCCTGATGGTGTTCTATAGCGTTAGAGGCTCTAGGATCGAGATGGAGTTGGAGGTCGAGGTCTAGGGTCTAGGTCAAGGAAGAGGGTATAGGTCTAGTTTCAAGGTTCTAGGGCTGGTTTCTATGCACTGCTATGGGTAATTCTAACCAACTTCCTAGCAATGGCAATCTATATGATGAACCTGCAATGAAACTGGGGAGTAGGCTCTAGTTGGCTATCAATGATGGGATATCTACAAGGAAAACCTCCTTCCTATCCCTGAGACTGTCTATTGACCTCCTGTAATCAAATGCATCAAAACCTACCTGGATATCAACGACCATTGGCTATGCCCTTATGGCATTGTCTATGTATGACTGGCTAAGAGACTGTAGCTTGTGGGCTATGAACTGGCACCTTCTGGCAATTACTACTGGTTGGCAGCATACTCCCTTCTGACGACATACTCCTGGCAGAAGATTGTATAAATCAATAAATTCAATCAAATATAGCAAGTCCTATCTCAGAGGTAACGTGTTATAAGAACTTAATTGCATTTAGTTATGTATGAACCCCTTTGCTCTGTAAAGTAAATAGAAATTTATTTATCTCAGCTGCAAATGTAAGCAATTGTAGTTGTGGTGTCCCCCTAATGGTTGGAAAGTTCATGAAATGCCGATCTTCCTAAATGAAACCCCACTTTAAGTTTCCCAATGAGGAATAATGCCCCTAAAGAAGAGATTATATTAGACGAAATAAATTTATATCTCTTTATCTCTTTTTTATTGATTAGCGGTATAGAGATTTCTCTCTCGATCTAGAGTGAAGAGCCTATATCTTGGTGAGGATCCCTCCCGATGGGAAGCAAACTCATCATGGTTGGTAAAGGACTCCCGACATAAGACAAATAATCCAGCTCTTCAAAATCTATCATCAATTGGACTGACTGGACTGAACTCAACTCCTTAACATTGAACTTTGTTGCTCCCTCGAATGTTGAATTAACATAAGTAACACAACATGCTTTATTATTGATATTTTATTAGACAAAACCTCATACTCGTAACCTCATATGAGTCCCTCTAGGCCTGCGAATGAGAAGTTTTTCAAAACTTTGTTCTACCAACCCAGGTAGTCCATCGACGGATGAATCAATCTCATCTTTTTGTTGAAAACATGGCTCAATAAATATGCTCATAAGTAAACAACATGTGTTTCAGTATCTTCTGGATACTGGTTATACCCTCACAAAAGACTGTCTCTGGTATAGTTACTTATCCAACTCCACCTCCTCATCGCTCGGTTGGCTCTTTTTGGGGGAAGCAACAGACTCATCAAGAAATCAAATAAAATAAATCACTCACTCCTCCCTTGGTGGGCTTGGCTTCTATTGACAAGGATAAGTCTTATGGCGAGAGACATCTCACTAAAGGTTGAAGGGATTCTTTTGTACTTTGGGACCTAGCTTATGTTGAAAGGCATAAGGTTAACAGTTACAAGGTTCTTTTTTCTATTGTTGATAGGTTCAATGCTCCTTCTCGCCCAGGTTACAAGATTCTGGCTTATTTTGTCCTTGGTGAGGTTACTGGTGATGAAGGCAGAAGGTTCAATGTGAGGTTACATGCTAAGGCCCTAGATTACAGGCCTCTTGGTTCAGGCTTGTGGAATTGGTGTTGAAGGCTAAAGGTTCCAAGGCTTAAGGCTTCTAGATATCGATTTCACCAGTTTACATGATCCCTTAAGTTGTCCTTGTCAAACTGGGACTGGTGCTTCTGAGCTCTGAATGAGAGTATGATCCTCAAGAATCATTGTATCTCCGACCCACTCCAAACAATGTTTGGTTTAGGAAAACCCGCCCACATTTGAGAAGCTTTTCGCTTCGCCTTTGGACTTTCATTCAGGCGCCCACTGGCCAAGGGTGCGAGGATTTAGGAAATTCATAGAGCTAGTTCTCTTCCTATTTGAACAAATAAATAGATGTAAAAGGTGGGTTTTGCTAAGAAAAAAATAAATTACAATGCTCGACGATAAAATCCTACTAATTATGCGACATATATAAGGCGATATAAAGCGTTTTTGTTAAAAAATTTGTTTTTTTTTTTTTTGTATGGTCCTTCATGGGAGAAGAAATACCTATTTCTCTTATCCCAATGCCTTTTTATCTCCCTTATGGGAGTGATTCCTATTCAAAATCTCAAGGGCTTATGGTTATTTGAATGAGAGCTCCTGGATTCTGTCCCTCGGAGGAGTAGCTCCATGGACCATTTATCAAAGGGGTGGGAGCATAAAAGTAACTGACCCTTAGCTAAGTGAAAGTTGACTTTAAGCCACACCTACCTCTGGGGTGGGGTAGCCGGTTTGACGATGAAATGATAGAAAAAGAGATTGATGAAACCTTTTCCAGTTATTCTAGTTATTCCATTCATTCTATATAGATGTAATCACACTAGATAATAACCTTATTCCCCCAATTAACCAGATCCTACTCAATGATTTCATCTATTTATGTTTCCAACTCCGAACCCCGAAACACCGAAAGCCACTTAAAAACACACTTCATCCTTTATTAATGAAACAATACTTGATTAAGTATGAGATATCGTCACTGTCTTTATCAAAGTATTATTGCTAAATTTTATATGGAATAACAAAATAAATAATACTACATTATACGTTATTCAGTTCTTATAGACAATACTCAAATATCTTAATAAGACTTAAATATGCAATGCTATTATTACTTATTCTATTATTTAGTTATTCAGTTATTTCACGAACTCCAATCAATATCACTAGGAAGGCAATCTCACTGGGGAAAGAAGTAATCTCGATAGCAATCTAAATCTTCTTATTAATTTACGTAAAAGTTATGGGGGTTTATAGAGGTTGCGCAAGCAGGCTAGACCATAAGGGAGAGGAAAATAACTCTGTGAAAAAGGATTACGGGGTTGTTTATGAGAGAGATTGCTCCATGAATTGCAGGTGAGGGTTGTCCATGAGAGAAACCGCTTCATTAATCAGGGGTTACAAGATTGTTTACGAAGGAAATAACTCAGTTAACCATTCCCAGTTAGAAATAAAGGTAAATTAGCGAGATAAGTACCAAGGAAAAATATCAAGTAGAGTATTTGTTTTGGATAGTGTGGTGTCGCTTATTATGTTCTACTAACCTAAGGTCCAATTATGTTCCATGATGTTTTGAAGTCCAAATGTTGTATGGATATGCCTTCTATTTATAGTGTCCTAACTTATTTTAATGAATTTGCTCATTTATGTCTTAACAAAGGTTTTGAGCCTAATCTATACAATGATCCTAGTTTCCTCCTTCATGGATCTACTATATCATTGACAACTTGTGAACTTATCTTATTCTTTATTTTCTTTATTGTCCTATCTACTTTGAGAATTATAAATTATTAGTTAAGAATTATTAATTACTAATTATTGTAATTAATTAATAATGATTAATTATTAATTAATTATAAAGTATAAATTAATTAATAAAAAATAAAATAATAAATAACATAATAAAATAAAGATAGTACAAAAGTAAAAATAAAGTAATCATATAATGTATCCATTAGTTACTGTAGAACAATTTTAACCTTAAATCTATAAGCCCCTATATGAATCAATATATGAGAATGTTAGATCTCTTCTTCTTCCACATTCCAGAAGTATATTATGGTAATAATGATATTGGTATAGACGGAGTGTTTGTCATTCTTATTCAATAAACTATCAATAAATAGTAATGCTAATATTATATGATATGGATAAGAGTAAGATAAACATTATCTCATAATTAAACAATATATGATGTTAAACAATAAATAGAGTATATAATAAATTTTATCCCATAATTAAACAATAGATATAGTATTAGTATTGGTCATGAGAAAAGTCATAAGGTTGATTCAATCACTCAAATTCAATAAAAAACATTTAAAAAAATATAGTTTAAAGAAAAAAATTATTTGCATGATAAAAAAAATTATTTTTGAAAAATATTGTCTATAGAAAAATGACAAAAACAATATTTAATACTATTAAGTTTGTGGATTAAATAAACATAATAATTTTATTATTATTATTATTTGTTGTAAATATGAATTTGCTTCATTTTTATAATTTATATTTAGTTTTATTTATGTCTTCTAATTCACCTATATTTATTAGAGTGATATTTAAAATTGGAAAAATATAATAAAAATTAAATAGATTTTTATGTAATATGAAAAATTATTATAATCATATAAACAGAGTGGGAAAATGTCATTCACCTAGGAATTTACACCAAATAAAATTAACAATTAAAAGATTTTTAAAAGCATTAGTAGGACACTATTAAGTTTAACAAGGATAGAAATAAAAATTACAACTTTTCTTAATTTAGAGTCATAATAACTAATAGTCAAATTTAATTTGAACAAGTTTTATATATAACAATTAAAAAAAGGGCTTGTCTAAAATCGGGTGGGTGAAATTGCATTTCTTTGTTGTATAAATTGCATTTTTTAATGTATAAATGAATTTAGTCTCTTGAAAAATCCCTGGAACACCTAGATTATACATATTCACCACTTAAATATGCAGTTCCAGCAATGTTTAACCACATTTAGAACAAAATATTTAGACCATGCTTTAAATGAATATATGTTTTCTTATTTTCACTATTAAATATATTTTCCAATGTGCAATTAATTCCATGTATAGTGAAAACTAGTGAATGTGTATATTACAGAACTATTCTAACGATAACATCAAATCATTATAACAAATTTCACCTATTTCCAAAATTAAAAAAAAAAATAAAGAAAAAATCAAAGTTTAAACTTTGTCATGTTAAATTTATTTTACAAATTAGAAATTTTCAATTTACATAGATCTCACATTTAAGATATTATTTATATATCATTAAATATGTCATGTATAATTGTTAGTTATTGAACATTTAAGATGTCATTTATAAAGATTATGGAACTTTATAACATTATGTATTAAAAATTATAAAAAAAATTAAATCCTACTTTTAAAAATTTATATAAATTTTAAATTCAATATATTTAAATAATAAAAAAATTATTTTTAGTTGGTGAGTAATAGAGTGCACTGTTAAACATATAAAATGTCACTATAATATGTGAAATTACTAATCTAAACCTTAACTTACCCCTGTGTGGTCTTAACTTGGCAGTGAGATGCTTATTAGCACAGACCATCATACACTTATATATATTACCAAGAACCTATGTGTAGCAAAAGCTTAGCTAACTAAACATGAAAAATTTCTCCTTAGAAAAGGAGAGCATTTAAGATCAAATAAGTGAATTTTAAATTTTAAATTCTAAATGCAGAAAATAAAACCTAACCCGACAAATAAAAAATAGTTTCTATCAACCAAGTGCAAAGATAATTAGACTAATGGGGATTAAAACACACGTTTTATGATGAATATTAAACTACTCAAACAATTCTTACAAATGATATTATTAGCTATGTGCATGCCATGTGTAGAGGTAAAGAATGATAAGCCGCTTCACAAAGGAAATAGTTCACATAATCAAATGACTATTAAATCAAACTTAAAATGATAAATCTGTAGAAAATAGTGACTCAAAAATTTATAGGAAAATACAAAGATAAACACAAACCATAATTGTATTCAATGTTCAAAAATGAATTAGAATCATAAACCTCTGCATTCTGTAAATGGCCTTTACAAGTAATCCTGCAGCAGTCCTCTCAAGACATCAGCTCTGCCAATAGAGAATGGAGCAACAACAGTGCATGATCTAGCTCTATAACATAGTTTTAATCCCAAAAGGAAAATTGCCAAACTCGTATCTAAGTAATCCTCTTAAACTACAAAAAAAATCCTCCTCACAGTAATGCTAAGAGTCTCCTATTGCAGGAAAAGAGAAACCCCCCTCCTTCTACTTCATTCAAAGCTCAGATTTTATAGTTTTACAAACTTGGATCCAAAATAGGAATATGTTTCAATGATAATTGAATCAAGATTTCAATTTGATTTGAAAGTTGTAGAAATATTATTTTTCTCTCTACTACTCCAATCCCATTCTTGCAAAGCTCTAGATCCTGATCCTTTAGAATAAATTCTGCAAAAATAATTATGAAAATATAATTAAAAACCAATAAAACTTACACACAAAAATCCAAATTCCTAAAACTATCCAAAATAAACAAACCAATTAAATCTAAATTAATTAAATTGATAAAACCAAATTCAGGCTTTCCATTACTTCTTGTTAGGATTTCACTGGAAAATGAACAATCAGGGAATGAATTGGAAACAACAAGAACCTTCACGCCAATGAAAATTTCTCCAAAATAACTCAACAAATTGTTATTGGTTGCAAATTTACAACATTGAATTCTGCTAATTTTTTGGAGTAGTAAATGACCAAATATGGTAATGACACTACTTCCATATCATTCTCCTCGAAATAAATTTTCTAAAAATCTCTCATTTGCTCATTTTGGCTGAGTAAAACTTGAGTTATCTCCTTTTAAAGTTTGGATTCCAAAATAGATCAAAAATTTCTCCAAAATAACTCAACAAATCGTTATTGGTTGCAAATTTACAACATTGAATTTTGCTAATTTTTTGGAGTAGTAAATGACCAAATATGGTAATGACACTACTTCCATATCATTCTCCTCGAAATAAATTTTCTAACGAGCTCTCACTTGCTCATTTTGGCTGAGTAAAACTTGAGTTATCTCCTTTTAAATGTTAGGATATTTAGACACTTAGGAGTTAGTTAAGATCTACTTGGTCTAATATGTCGTTAGGTAAAAGTGTGTTTCTTTAGTATGCATTAGTATGCATTTGTAGTTAGGCAATCCGACGGTCACGATATGTTCCCGAC
>ML781710.1:88863-105313 GCA_009831015.1 Picea engelmannii
AGTGTGTTTCTTTAGTATGCATTAGTATGCATTTGTAGTTAGGCAATCCGACGGTCACGATATGTTCCCGACATAGAGTGATCCGACGGTTCATACTCTCCTCGATCTTAACGGCCATTGATCCGTGGCTTAACACTCGATTGCTCCATGATCTCTATTTAAAGAGCATGGAGGGTCATTTGCCGATGATCGATTGTGAGAAACTCTATTGTAAAATCTCTCTGTAATCTTTTTCTTTGCATTAATAAACTGCTCCAAGTGGCCGCGTTGGCTGGGGCCGTGGATGTTTCCCCGTAGGGGTTTTACCACGTGAAAACATCGGTGTATTGATCTTTGATCTGGTTATGTGAGTGGTTACTGAAGGTGTTCGTCCTCTGTTGGAATACCTGTGTTGTCGAACATTAAAGTTTGGATTCCAAAATAGATAAAATTTTATAGCATTTAGTAATTTGTTTTTTTTTCATGGTTTTTGTTTAAATATTAGAAAGAAATAAAATAACCAAACAAAAATCATGTTTAAAAAAAAAAACTTTGTTTCATGGTTTTAATATGTATTACATGCTATGTACATAAAGGAGTACGACTGCCTGGCGCTCTATATATTAAACCCTTTCAAAAAAAGTGGCTAAGGATTGGAGTTGGTGGCAGGTTCGGAAACCGGAGACAAGTGTCAAACAACTGACAGTGATTAATTGGATCAAGACAGACGGTGAAAAAGCAATAATGAACCTCCCCTTAAAACACCTTCGGTGTAACTATATCCTTTCAAAATTTTTCTCTATGATAACTGGGATGCCCTTTCCCCCTTCATCAACAAGATAGAAGACCTACTTCAATAGCTGAGAGGAAGGAGAAGAGAATTTACCCCTTGTTTAAACCATAAGACATTAGAGCCATATTGCTTACTTACGAGCATATTGATCGAGCCATGCCATGTTATCTCACCAGAAAAACAAAATTGATGAATACGTTATGGAATATCTAGTTTGGCCCATACACTTAGTTTGCTTCGAACATAATCTATTAGAAAACTTCTCATTCTATTTTTAAATTAATGAAAAAGCATCTTTAGGGGGAGGGGGTTCAATGGGGATATCTCTATCATCGGGGAGCTCAAACTAGATTTTATTCTTTATGAACTAGGCCTTTTCACGACGTTTCACACTGATAGGAAAGATGAGATTGATTGCTTTTAGGTTGAGTGAAACCTTGCTTGCTGGCTTTAGGCTTGACGAAATCACCCGACGAAGCTGGTCAAACCCATGAATCTAGAACCTGTTGTGGTGGCTAAATGTTAGGTGGGAAGATATCGAAGCTAGTCGAAATCACTTGAATTTGCTGGTCAAAACAGTGGATGCTAGAATGTGTGGCGAGACAATGAAAATGCATGACTAGATTAAATCAGCGAACAAGTGCTTCTTACAAATAAGGCTATTGTGCTTCTTGATGAAACGATAGGCTAGACAATGGCTAGCTAGACGCGTGTGTGGCTAGAAAAGAGAGAGTTGGCTCTCATGACGTAAGGAAAGGCGCTAGACAAATGAATATCACGACTATCACAGTGAATGACTATGTGCAACCAAGGAACAAGGTTATGCGTAGTGAATGAACAGGTGCTACGATATGAACAGACGCTACCCAGAGGTGCCACAAACAATGAGGTGAGCGAACCATAACTTGGAAATAGAGAGAGCAGCCATTGCACAAGATTAACATACAATAATAGAATGTATTTCACAGACAAATGGAGGTTACATATATAGCATCCAGATCACCGACTCCTAACAATCTAGATCCTAAGAAAGTGGATCTGATTAGCTAAAAATAGTTAACCTAGAAACTCACAATTACAACAACTAACTCACAATTACAACAACTGTAAGGCTAACTCACAGTTACAATAGCTAAATCACAGTTACAATAGCTAAATCACAGTTACAATAGCTGTAAGGCTAACTCATAGTTACAACAGCTGTAAGCATTATCTCTAACACCCTCCCTTAATGCTTACATTACAAATATTACAATCACAAATTACAAAACATAACAAAAAGGTTACAGCACAAATTTTGTCATGTCTGTCTCACTGGTCCTCATATGTAGTTGCACCCATCTCTGAACTTCATAGACACACTCTTTCTCTCCCATCATCTTCGAGCTAGCACTTCATACAGCACAAATACAACCGCTTCCGACCATCTTTGAAGTATCTATAGGATCAACGATTCTAAACTACCCTGAAGAATAGTCTCGATACTAAAACAATCATAATCGATCTTACAAAATGACCTTTTTACACACACTCATCAATACAATGATAACCCTTAACTGATGATCTTGAAGCACCAAAATACAACAAAAATCTCCATCTTTTAATAGACTTCAAACTAGTTATTCGTTCGTTCTTGTAGCTCCAAAGAACATCAAGAACTACATACCTGAGTTATATCACTCTGTTCTTTGAGTGGTTCTTGACAATATAATTTTACAAACAAAAAATAATATAACATACACAAATCACATCACACTATATGTAACACTACAACAAATCTACCAAACCAACTCAAACACTTGCCGAACATAAAGTCCACTCATTGCAGCGGGAATTAGAGTTTCGGCAGAGAGAAAATCGAACCCTGCTGTCGATGCCAAAGCAGATCTGGTGTTAATAAACATATTTTACAACCATCAACAGATCTGGTAAGTAGTTGTTGGCTGCTACGGAATGAGAAGGTTGCAAGCTTCCAAATCTTAAAAACGTGAGGTGAGTGCAGGTGATGTGACGGATCTCTTTTCTTCCATGCAGCTGTCATTGATCAAAGAATGCACATGCGTCTAACCTCTCACAGTTTGATCAACTAATATCGGGCAACGATACCCTCGTCAGTTCTCCTACGCAGTGGTCCTTTATTCACAAGGAGAGTCTCCCGCAACAATCTCACAAAACACACAAAAAATTTAGAAATTCAAACCCTCTAACCTAATCTACTCCTACAATGGAATCAACTTATCACTCTTCTCTCATCTTCTAGCCCCTCTCGTGAGAGAGTCAAGGCGATCCTTGCTCTGATACCAACTTGGAAATCGAGAGAGAAGCCATTGCACAAGATTCACACACAAAGAATAGTTTGTATTACTTAATAGACAAATGGAGGTTACATATATAGCATGTAGATCACTGACTCCTAGCAATCTAGATCCTAAGAAAGTGGATCTGATTAGCTAAAAATAGTTAACCTAGAAACTCACAGTTACAACAGCTAACTCACAGTTACAATAGCTAACTCACAGTTACAACAGCTAACTCACAGTTACAACAACTGTAAGCATTATCTCTAACACCATACCATTCCAAGTTTCCAAATACAATTGGTTAATGAAACTCAGTTTGTACGAGCAATCAACAAAATTGAGAGTGAAAACAATGACAATGCAAGTGGTAAAACATAAGAAGACAATAATTAAAAAAAGGAACTTAGAAGTGGAATGTTGCCAGCAAAGGACGAAATGGGAGAGAAGAGTGTTGGAGAATGGGGGGAATGAAGGGAAAAGGATGCTTGGCCTTATGAGGATCTTCATGATGGGTAGAGGCCGAAGGGGTTATGAAGTCAAGGAGATGGATGTAGTAAATCATAGGGATGGGTAGTTCTAAAATGCACTCCTCATGGCTTTTTCTTTTGCGAATGACGCTCAGATATAAGAATAATCAATTATAAAAATAATGAACTAGTACTAAACTTATACTATCTGGGTAATATAGAGGAGTGAGCAATGGAATTTCATGTGGGAAACGAGATTGAGGGAGGGGGACCACTATTCCCTTCCTAGGTTCAATGGACCACGTCGATGGTTTTCTTTGACTCGAGGGATGGGATGGATAGTGGGAAGACTGGGATTGGGAATGAATTCTTGAACTCAGCTACAAGGAGATCAATCTTTCCATCTATTAGGCTACCCAGAGACATATAATATGCATAGGGGGTTTCTTTCTGTCAGAAAGAATCAAGCTACATTGAGGGATGAGGGACAAACCACTAGAAGGTTTATATAGGCCGACCGAAGAAAATCAAAAGCTCAGTGTATTAATGGTGTTCAAAACGGGGGTTTATAGTGTTATCTTTCTCAAGAACACACTCGATCAATCAATCTCGAATAAATCAATCAATAAAAATAATACACAAAATTGTATGTTTGATTCGAACCCTTATGTGTATAGCTCTAGAGTGAGTGAAGGATTGAACAAACATTCGACGTATCCTCCTCCTTCATATGCAACTTCCTAATCATTGATGGGAAGGGATCATGCTCGATAAGAGCTACCTCCACCACCAATTTTTGAAAAGTTGGATCAGGAGAAAAAGGGATTCGAACCCTTTTGGGGATTTATATATTGCTCAGGGCTGCTGGTTTTGGAGACCGTTGTTCAACCATTGGAACTATTCTACCAACGAAGTGAAACCACTGGCTATACCTTTTCTTCAAATGTATTCTTGTGATCTATGAACCCTTCTTTACTCATCCCCTAAGAACATGTGTTATATGTCGGGGCAATAAGAATCTAGTTGGGGTGCTCGACTGGGAATAATAGCGTAGAACGTTCCTGTCAATTCAATAGAGGTGGGGCAGAAAGAAAAAAGAAAACACCTATACCACTATACCATTGAAGGAAGATAATGAATTTCGTCTTGAACGAACAAACAATGGAGTAGTTAGAATCTTTTTTCATTTATTTGATAACGTTTTAACAGACAGGGATGACCATCACATCGAGAGAATGGTAAAGAGGTGGTGGGTCAACAAACAAGTAGTAGGAGGGTCTTGTTAGAGATTTGCTTTAAGACCAGGGGTAAGCTCTTTAAAATAAAGAACACTCCGAGTGAACAAGTGATCACTTAATAAAGAGGTCAAAGATAGGTTGATCTTATATCATCTTGCTCAAGAGGTTGAATCATCTCAAGCTCAAGAGATCTTAGATTGGATGGGAGTGGGGATGAATATGAAATAAAACCTATCCCAGAGGTAGTTCGCAAAAAATAGAGAAATGAATCACCCGGAAAAGAAAGGCATCAACCCCATTTCGACTAACTTGTTGACTGCGTATAATACACAAAGGTTAGAGGTTCTCAATTTTCATATGGAGTACTTTTTTTCTTAATATAGAGATTTTTCAGTCTTGCAGTGCTCATGATCTTTACTGCTCTAATAGTTAGAGGACGTCGTAGGGCTGAGGAATGATAAAGGGTTAGAGGGAAGCATAGAGGGTCTTTTTGGATCTACATATATAAAAACGTATACGACTTTTCTTTCCTCATATTATGTGTACCTAAAGAGGAGAGATATATAAACTCCCACCCTTCAGTGATCAAGACCTTTCATCAAAAAGATGAATGAAAAACCAGATCCCTATGAATATCAGTTTAAGGGTATGCTCAAAACAACTTTTGAACACCATTAAGATCATGTATTTTTCATTGTGTTACCCCATTTTTGGTCTCTTGAGAGAACACATTTGAAAAAGAGAGGTCAGCCAGAGCAAATCGAAGAAGTATGATTTGCGAAGAGGTCAACCCTGAGGAGAGAAAATTGAAAATAACTATTGATTGAAAGAAAGAAAAAAGATCTATTCCTTTTTCATTTCTTCTTGTGGTTGTTCATATATCCTCCATTGAGATAGCAACCTTGAGTGTGCTCTTGATATCTCTATCAATGCTCTTTTAGAGTTGTTGACGTCTTCATTCAATCCCTCTAATTGGATGGTGAACTCAATTAAACCCTCGATCAAAGTAGTTCTTGCTCGGACCAAGAAATTCAACAAAGTATATATATATATAATGTATATGTGCTCTAACTATGAAGATTAGATCTGATATCTTGCTCAAGTTCTCTTGATCTCTAAAAGCACTCTTGAACACAGTGATGATCGAGCTATATATATGCTCTAACTATGAAGATTAGATCTGATATCTTGCTCAATTTCTCTTGATCTCTAAAAGCACTCTTTAACATAGTGAATGATCGAGCAATCTCTCTCACAAGATCACATGAGCACTCTCAAGCTCTGATCAAGAACTATAATCTCTTTAGCACGTGATATCATGAACTCAAGCCATCTAGAAATATCTTGAGTGAGCACTCAATCTCTTGGCACTCTTTGATAAATCAATTGAGATTTTTATGAAGATCAAAACCCTTTCCACCCGCTCATAGTGTGATGACTCAAGATCCATTTTTCTTTGATTCAAAATGAAGAACTTGTTGATTGATTCATAGGTTAGACAATTTGAGAGAGGTATTGAGATGGGGCAGAAGGCTCATGATATGTTCTATGAGCACTCGATTAGAAATTATATTATGTGAAGCTTCGAGAGATCTAATAATCAGTTAGACCTCAAAAAACATATACTGACCATCCATTAATCGTATTTCCTTGGGTTTGGGGGGCACCACCACCCAATCCATTCACTCTCTATTCGACCTTTATTCCCTCTAACTATAGAGCATGTGATTTATTGCTCTAATGAATTTTATCTCAAGACCCTCCTTCGATCTCAAATGATCTCTTGATTCCTCTAACCCCTTTACACCTTCTCCAACCCAAATGTATATGTGTGTTCTCTGGGTTTTCTCATCAGGTAGAGTAATATAGTGCTTAGTTGAGTTCCAATTTTATCTCTCTCAATATCTTGAGCAAGCTGATAGAAGATCTCTTCTTATGACAAGAACCGACCAATGCTAAATCAAGACCTTTATAGCTTTATTGAGCTAGCATGGGGGTAGGACGGATACGTCCCCTCTAGATGTTCATACATGAAGGTTATTAAGGCTAGAACATAGTGAATTGGGTTCTCACAACTCTCCTTATTCTTCTTACATACCCTATTCATCAAAATGGAGGATTCAAGGTTAGTACCTCTTCTTTGGTATTCCCTCCCTACGTTAACACCAGCTTCAAAACGAGCGACATTGAAAATATTTGAACTTCAAAATGGAGAAAGGAAGCAATAATTTTTATTTCATTCAAATGTGTTCTTGAGCTAGTGCTCATGATAGCTTTGATCAAACGGAATCAAAGATATATGGTTGGATTTGATTAATATCAAGGTTCTTATATGATCATTTTGTGTTTGAATCCCATGATCATCTTCAGTTGATCTCTTGAGCAAGCACAAAACAAGGGTAAGATCGATCTTGAGCAAGCACATCGAGTGCTAAAGAGCTAGTTTTTTTTCATTCACATCATCCATTGATCAAGTTAACATACTATGAAGATTGATCGAGTGTATATTTCTGCTAGGATACAAGAGCAATTGGTTTTGTTAGAGATTAGTTCAAAGGTTCTCTTGATAACCCAAATGCCTTGAGCTATCTCAGACCAGAAAAATCACCGAGTATACCACCTCCTATATTTTCTGGGAGGACATAATTAATATAGATTTTTCTTTCTCTTCTTGAAAAACGATGTTGGTTGACAAGCTAAGCCGATTCAACAACTGAAAAACAAGGTTGAGAAATAACAAACACATTTAATATTTCTTCTTTCCAACCTTCTGTGTTCGATCCATTTCTTAATCAAGAGAGATCATGCTCAAAAAGATATGACCAAGAGGTTTCTCAAAAATAAAGCACCAGTATCCTGTTCGATTTGTGCTTTCTCAAGAGCTTTACAGTATACTAAACCGAAGGGAGGAACACAGTCTTGAGCATTTAGGAAGGTCCTCATACATTGAATATCATGAGCACTTGATCAAGAGATATATCACACATAAACTGAACATCTTCCTTCTTTACTTTAAATGATAAATCAATCTCTAAATCAATCATGTTGTTTCGATTTGTATCAGTTCAAGAGATCAATAATCACACTTAGTAGTGATATCTTATAATCATGAAGATCATCCTTCTCTAGACTTGAGCATTGATTTGAGTGAGTACTAATGATTATTGAACCTGCTGGAAGGTTTGATCGACCCATCGATCGAGCTCGGGAGGTATCT
Source organism: Picea engelmannii (assembly GCA_009831015.1). Classification (NCBI taxonomy): domain Eukaryota; kingdom Viridiplantae; phylum Streptophyta; class Pinopsida; order Pinales; family Pinaceae; genus Picea; species Picea engelmannii. The sequence continues at coordinate 96,858 of ML781710.1, forward strand.
TTCTGCTTGCTCTAACATGATTGAACACATTTAGGAAGAAGGTCTGCTCTGATTCAACTTCCCCTATGATTTCACAATCTAATATCTAAGTTGATCTAAGGTTGAGCTTCGATCACAACACCTACTCTATGGTAGTGAGAGGAATGAGTTGTACCAATGAGCAAGCACAATGTATATGAGCCAAAGGCTTTACCCCGTGGCGTGCACGATAAAAAATTTCCAGTTCAGATCAGCGTGTTCATAGCTTTGGTCCTTACTCGAGCTATTTGCTTTGAACCTGGTCCAGATATCTTGAAGGTAAGGGTTCCTTCGTAGTATTGAACAATTATTAAGTATAAGTAGATTCAGTGAGGGCGGTCGGTCCTTTTGTTTCTATTGGGAACATTTATAGGGTCCTTAGGTCCGAGAGAGAGCATCCCATCGGGTTGGGCAATGAGGTTAGAACCAAGAGCTCAGGAATAACCCTGATAGATCGGTCCCGCTTCTTTCATAATATACATTATAACCGGTTGGGAGGGTAAGAACATGAGTGGAAGCCTGGGTGGGTGGACTTTGGTAAGGAAAAATCAATAAGGTCTTCGGGGTTCTTTCCTAATAAAAGGTGTAATCAAATGAGCACTCAATATATCTCTAATGAATGACTACTCTGGTTACTAAAAACCATTGAGCACGACCAGACAGAGACCTTAGAACACTTGTTTCAAAGCCCGTTCGATGATCATGATCAAATATCACTCGAGCAATCAGAGAGATCTAGAGAAAGATTTAACGTTTTCGTGATCATCGTTTTCGAGTGCTCATGATATTTTTTCTTGTGATCATCGAACACTCCTTCCCTTCATTATCCATGCCCCAACCACTGATAGGATAGGTTTGAGAATCACTGGTCTCACATCCAAAGCTTTCCTTTAGTGTTTTACTCAGTTTGGGAGGGACAGGGTGAGGTATTGAACACCCACTTGGTAGTATATTAAGAACCTAGAGAGGAAATGAGTGAGCACTTAAGATATAATATGAGTTCTTAAAGGATCAAGAGGTAATCCTCCCATAACCTCGTAATATTAGAGAAAATATATTATTTACCCCCCATTTCCCTTGAGATAATTGGTGTTTATGACTTGGACTTATATCCTAAAAATTTATCTTGAAGTGGTAGAAACTGGGTTGGCCCATAAGATACACACTAAGTGGAATCCAGAGCAATTCATTTTCATTCGACACAAAACTATCAATAAAGAACCATCGATTTTGTAGAACAAGCAATAAGAAAACCCCCATTTTGTGGTGTTAAAGACCAAGATCATAAGAACAAACTGGGAATCATAAGACCAGGATAGTGTCTTTCTCTAACCATCCATATATATTCATATTTGAAAACACCTAAAACCATCCATTTTATTTTGAATTGAAATCCATTTTCTAATCAATGAAGACAGATTGAGTGCTCAAGAACACATGAGCACTCCTTAACTAACAAGATCAAATTCAAAGTAGTAATAGTTGGTGTGAAAGACCTAATGAAACCTATTTCCTATGGGTTGTGTTTGATCGAACTGGTGCTCAAGACCTACCTCCAACCCGAGTGGGTATATGGTTGATCTCTTGATTAAGCAATGAGCACTCAACCTCTCTTTCAAAAACCTTTACACAACCCGTTGATATCAGTATATGTGTGTTCTATCATGTTAGTTATAGCAAGCAATTTTCATCTTAAAGACCTACCACCCAACTTGTTCATTTTCCTTTTCTGGATCAAATGTAAGTATCGAAGGAAGTATGAAAAACACGGTGATATACTCGATAGCCATCTCCTCGTCAGGATTGATCTTCAATGATCAAATAGAATGGAGGGAAATCTCATAGTCTTATCGCCGCAAACATGAAAAAGCAGTAATACTTTGGTAGGTATAATTACTAAAAAATATTATATATCATTATATCATAAATCCTCCTCTGTGGGAGGAAATATATATGAGAAATCGAAGGAAGGCATAGCCTCCCTCTATATATAAGCTCCACCATTTAGACTCCTCACTCAAATCCCTCCCACCATCATGAGCAGGAAATACCATGATAGGAAAGTGGACGAGCTTCCACCGACACATAGGAAGGGGATAACCTCTTATGTCACCCCGGTTGTGCCACTACGTGGGTACCCAACCGAAAAATCACATTATTTGTTTCATACTTTGTGTAATAAAACAATAAATATGTGATCTCGATCCCCATCTGCTTAAATTGAGGCTCCCCCTGCCTAGTATAAAAGGAACCATTGATGATTTTCAAATATATCTATATTGGAGGGAGCAGAAACACCTCACCTATATCAGGCACATCATCAATATTCCTCGCTCTGCTTGAAACTCACCATACCCGAGAAAGTATTCACTGAATGAAGAAACCAAAATCCTATATGAACCTACGCCCTTCAGATAATGGTTGGGGATACTGAGACTAGGTCAATGCAAGCCTTAGTCTTTGGGATAGGGTCCCATAATATATATATCTATATTGGGAATGAGGCCTTCAACAAGTTGAGTTCCCGAAGCCTTATCGTTAGAAGGCGGTCCCTAAACCATTCAAATAAGGCATTCCCAATTCGACAAGACTTTAGAGGGAATCCAAGCCTGTTTGTGCCACGTTGGGGTAGGAACAAGGGATGTATGTATCAATACAGGGTGGGAAATACTACTTCCTACCCACCTTGACCTCATTGGTAAGTAAAGTATTATGGTTTGTGGTGAATTGGGGGAGACCCAACCAATATGGGAATGTAAGGTGAGAAAAACTAGGTTAGATTATACCTTGTTGATAGGTAGGGCAGGCTCCCAATCCCCCTACAACGTGACCCCTTCCCAGACATAGGATACCCCCTGCCCAAAGAGTGACCTATCTATGGGGGGACTTACATACATACCTCTTGACTGATCTCGGAAATATCCTCTGAACACTTATTTACTTATTAATGAATTATCCTTAAAACAACACCTTAAACAAGAGGGGAAGGAGAATTCATTCTATAGATAGAAGTGAACACAACCATTCTATTTTTTTGAAGGGGTGGATCTCATCTCTGTATGGTGGGTTTTGATTGGGTGGGAGGATGTGGAAAAGAAATAAATTCCTAGGTTACTTATTATTGGGTGGGGGCCCCGATCGAGCTTGTTAGCACATCCTCTACTATTTACGAGCCCACTTAACACTTCCTCACCCTACTCTTGGTAATTTTGAGAGTGAGAACCTAGCCTTCTCTCTGGCTCGGTAAGCCACCTTTTCACTAGCTAATTTACGATCCTGTAGAATCGTCTCTCCCTGCTATGTCATTAGTTTGTGTGCCCCATCCGGTTTCAAATCATATCCCCAATTTATCTCTACTAAATAAACTCTTCGGCCACTAACTGGCTTCTGGGAGTGCTTCATATAACTTCTCTTAAATCTCTTCCATTTATTTTAACTAGGCTTAGTTCTTTAGTGAGTGCCTCTTCCTTCCCGGCTCTAGGGATAAATGGAGAGTGCTTTCTCTTCCAATGCTCTAGGGCAAGTTGTTCCTTCCTCTTCTAACTATTTGAATAATAATATTTTTATAAACATCCCTATATATCTTTCTGCCTATTTCTATCTATCCTTTCCCTTTGGTCGAGTGACTCCGTACCTAAAAGAGCTTAAGGTTATTCCTAATTGACTTCGTGGGTTGGTGAGCCATTCAAAAATAGGGAACTTACAGGCTTATGTGGGAAAGAGAGCTACAAGGGAGGTAGAAGCATAGGCAAGACCTCATGCATGGAAATTGATCCCATGAAATCCATTTTGGTGGGAGAGTATTCATATGGCAGGACACTAGGGAATTGAAAGATTCGGTCATTTGTGTAAGTGACGAAGGAAGTGCATATAGCTACGAGGCATGAATTTTTCCTCATCCACATTCAAACAAAGGAGAATAACTCCAAGATCCAAAATAATAGGATCTAATGACTTTTAAGGAAGAACACGATCCACAATTTTAGGATCTCAACTATCTGAAGGCATAAAAATGGGAAATGTCTCAAACCACCCAAGAGACTCTTGAACCATGCCCATGAGACTCTTAGTTTCTAATTGAAAATTTGGAAAATTAGTTGTGAGGCGTATTCTCACATAAAACCAATTTCCCAATTTACATAATAATGAATAATACGTGAGTCAAAATTTTCCACTCACCAGTATTAATCATTTTACATTTTGAAATGAATTAAACGTATGAGTTTTTATAAAGATCATTAAAGAATAATTCAATAAATGAAAAATGCATGGGCATCTTATCTCACAAAGCACTAAATGAATAATGCATGATATTATTAAACCCACAAAGAATTAATTCACCAATTTCAAGTTATGTTCACCTATCTTCAATTTCTTCAAGGTGCACAAGGTAAAATCTTCAAGTGTGGAGATCCTCCTGGATCAAGTCATTAGTATAAGAAGGGAACTACTAATAAGTTGGCATACATGCTTTCAAGGTGACCCACATCCAAGGTTGTAGCCTTGGGCACTCTTATGCATATGGAGCCTTTTACCCATGATGCATACACAAAAGATGAGGACTTCAAGGGGATGTTTCAACAACTACAAGGAAACATTTATGTAGAAGAAGGTCACATTAAGGTTGACTATCATCTCCATAATGGGTTACTCTAAAATCTAGACAAGATCTATGTTTCTAAAGTTGAAATATTGCAGCTTATCAGAGAGGCTTGTTAGAATATAGAAGATGGTGTGCTCATTTTACCATTGACGATACCCTCATCACCCAACCATAGGATGAAGCCTCCCTCCGAGCACCTTAACCTTGACTGAGAATTCCTCCGGAAGAAAACCCTAGGCTAGATAGCCAAACAAAGGGTAGCACATCTTTCCCCAAGGATAGTGCAACACAAAAGACTGATCAGATAGTCCCAACCCTCGCCAATAGATAGTCCAAGCCAATATTGAAACTAGCTGTTGCTGCAGCTGCTCCTGCAGTCCTCCTCCACACGTGCGCACCAAACTGGAGTTGCAATGCACACCAAAACTGGGAACTGCAATTCTGAGATGCTATCAAATGAGAAATGGCGCCCTGTATTTATAGTGGTTCTTCCATTTTTGTTGGGGCTGACTTCTCCTTCTGGATAAGTGTCTGTTCAATATATTATTATTGTTTCTAGCCAACTTCTTCTCTTGGAGGCTAATAACCTAATATAAATTATCTTCTTGAACCGACAAGGCTTCTAGGGTTATTATCCAACTCATTAGGGTTTCTCTTGCTTCCCGGAGTCTTCTATTCTCGTCAGGTTCACACGTGGAGGTAAATACCTCCCGTAGCTACCATAATATTAACACTCCCTCCTAGCTAGAGAGGTATTTACAGGTAATGGACTTGAGCACAAAACATACCATTTACCCGGTAGCATCAATATAGTCATCTAGACTACCTCATGACTAGATCATGAGCATCACCATCATCATCAGCTGCATCATCTCTCAAAACCATACTTCATTTGAGTAATTAGATATAATGCTGGATAAGTCACTCTCATCATAGAGTGATACAAGAGGAGTAAAAGCTCTGAACTATTCTCCATCTGGAAAATCTCTGTTCATCATTCATCTGAATGATCATTATCTCCAATAAACTGCTGATAGTCTTCAAGGAAATTAGAATAAGGATAGAACACACCTGTGTCTATTCATAGTAGTACATAACTACAATTTCGTGGTTCACTACCACACCAAGTAACACACAAGTACTTGATCAACAACGTAATGGTTGCGAACAGTGGAACATATCCACCACAGTAGTCCTCATCTACTGTCATACAGTCTTCATAACAAACATCTGATAGCAACCTGCATAGAAACAATGTTATGATATATACTGAATTATTTGGGCCAATCTTTCACTCACATCTGTGAGCTCTAAAAGAATATATGCCTCGTGAACAGTGGAACACATCCACCACAGTAGTCTATATCTATTGTCTTCATAACAAACATATGATAGAAACCTGCACAGAAACAATGTTATGATATAAACTGATTTGTCTAGGCCAATCTTTCACTCACATCTGTGAGCTCTGAAATAATATTTGCCTCAAAATAGTGAAACATATTCACCATCATCTGATGCCATCCTACACAGAAAAATATTGTTAAACATAAATTGAATCTTCTGGGCCAATCTTTCACTCACGTTTGTGAGATCTGAAAGAATATCTGCCCTCATCAGCAATGGGCTATCTGCCCTATTCTTCTCAACCAAGGGAGAAGGATTGTTTCTGATTTTTGAGCCTAGACCATTTCTCACCCTGGGGCATTCTTCCTACACTAATAAAAGTGTACCCTGGACAGAATGTATAAACCCTAAGAAATGTTTGGACCATTCCCCACCCTGGGCCATTCATCCTACACTAATCAAAGTGCACCCTAGAGAGAATGTATAAACCCTAAGGAATGACTGTCCCTGATTGCTGAGCCTGGACTATTCCCCACCCTGGGCCATTCCTCCTACACTTATCAAAGTGCACCCTGGAGAGAATTTATAACCCTAAGGAATAATTGTCCGGACCATTCCCCACCCTGGGCCATTCCTCCTACACTTATTAAAGTGCACCCTGGAGAGAATGTGTAACCCTAAGGAATGTCTGTCCTGCATCAACCTCCAAAACGAACCATTCTTTGAAACTGCTCACAACTGTGAACTTCGAAAGAATGACTGCCTGACAAGGCAAACCATTCTACTTGACCACTACTCAGAGTGAATGCCAAGAAGAATGGCTGTCCTAGACCACTCCCCATGTTAACCACAATGGGAAGTCGCTGTCTATGATACATCAACAATCAGTCTGCCTCCCATGTTAACTACAATGGGAAGTCACTGTCCATCAGAAATCTCAATACACTTTCCGAACAAGAAAGCATATGTCCAATCTGGACTATTTTTCAATTACAAAGATAAATAATATTTTTAGTGCTCTCTCCTAACTTGGAGAGTCATTTTTTCCTTTTCCAATAAGAAGGAAGTTGTTTCCATGAGCTCTAGCTTGAGTATGCAAACTCTTTCATCTTGGATAGAAGTTTTACCAAAATGTCTGCTTATCTACTCATCTGTGGAGATAGGTGTTGGAGAAATCATTTTCTGGACTTCATCATGGATAATGTAATACTTGTAGTTTAGTCTGGAACATTGTGAAGGCTTCATGTAGATCTGAACAATAGAGTATATCATAGTTGGAGAACTGGAACATATTCATGTGGCACTTCTTCTGTCATTATGAGATCTGATTTACTGAGTAGTCATCTTGATGTTATCTAGGAAATCTTCACCACGCTTCTGCTGTGCACTGGAGGTTCTCCACCAAGTTGTCTTCTACTTATCTGTATACAGGAGTCTCTTTCTGGTATGCCTCAAAGTCTTGAGATTTCTCTTCATACGCTTTTTATTCAATTTCTCCGGAGAACATTCTTTGCATTCATCTAATGTAGAACTCCAACTCATGGATGTTGCGGATGATATAATGACTTATATAGAGATAAGTCTAGTGTACTGGAACAAGCAATCATCATAGTCTTCTCCCTCCATATGAGAGAACCTCTGGTTCTGGATCTCACAATGCTTTCATTCATAAGTCTTCCATACAATATTCTTCATCACAACTTTCAGTTCTTCTGCTTGATTGCTTTCATATCAGGCTTGGTAATCTTGTGATTATTGATGTAATGATTGGTTGTTCTAGATTTTCTTTCTTTCTTGGAATCTCCATGTTCTTCTTCATGTTTTTCATTATCTCTTGGATTCATGGAGATTCCATGTTCTAGAGATTCCACTTCTTCCTTTCATCATAGGATCACGAATCTGGATGGACAACCAGGAATACTTTAAGGCTTTTCTTCGAAGAGGTCTTCTTCTGCGTTTGAGCTGAACACGTATTGTCTTTCATGGCTTCTACCATGGATATATACATTTCATCATCTTCAATGGATCATAGGATTAACTCCCTACTAATCATTGCTTCATGTAAGAGTGCATATAATCAACTCCCTTCGTCTGATAGAGTCCATACTTCCATCTGCATCCTTATTGTCTTATGCAATATATAATTGGCTCTCTTTGTCTAACAGAGTCCACGCTTCCATCTAAGTTGTTGTCATAAGTCTTTCTCCAATTTCTCTTGATGTCTGACTTCTAAGTCTCTTCAAGGTTGATTCTAATTTCAACTTATCTTGTAATAGCTTTCACATGATATATTTCATTCTTTCATGTGTAATATCTAATGATAACTCTTTTCATCTTGTTTGTTATTCCATAGGTATAGTTCTTCTTGGAACACATTATCTTCCAAGAGATAGATATACAAGATATGTACAGAGACGATGCAAACAAGAAATGTACAAGGAATAAGAAGAGTGTTGTTACCTTTTAGAAGAAGAAGTCTCTTCCATCC
>ML781710.1:105363-118011 GCA_009831015.1 Picea engelmannii
TGCATTGATCCTTGATTCTTCTTGAGCACAGCAAGTCCAAAGTTCTTCAAATGTCGGGTACTCCTTCCTTGTGTTCATGCTTGTGGCAAATGCATCCCATGTCTTGGGAAGACCATTGAGTACTATGTTCACCAATTCCTTCTTTGAAGTGATCTCTTCAATAGATTGTAGTTGATCTCTTAACTGGGAGATCCTTACAAAGTATGATGTTATGATGTTGTCATCATTCATCTTCATGTTACGGAGTTCATTCTTCAGACTCATCACTTTTCCAATGTTTCTGATTGAGAAGAGATTTGTTAGGGCATCGTACATATTCTTCGATGAGTCAAGATGGGAGATGTAGGATATCTAGTGGTCTTTTATGGAATCCACTATGATACTCATGGCATTGATGTCAACATCCTTGAACTTCTCCATAGCTGCAACGTTCTGCGGTTCCTTCTCTTCTCCTTCTTCAAACTTTGGCTTCACGATCTTTCCTTTCACAATATCCAACACTTTATTCTTAGCAAGGATGAGGTCAATCCTTGTCTTCCATGCTCTAAATTTAGAGGCTCCATATAACTTGTTCTCACGCTTCATAGAATTCGTCATGGCTTGCTTGACTTGGTCAAACCCTAGATTTGACCAGAAATCCAAACTTCACGTCTTGGCCTTCTGAGAGTACCAGGAGATGCGCTAGGCTAGGACACACTGATCTATCAGGATATTAGGTCAATCTCGTTACTTAAGGTGCCTCGACAAGAGGCTTAGGGTTTCTGCAACTGCTTCTACTAGTAACCCTAGTTGCAGTGCTTTTGGAAACTGCTCCTGCTAGTAACCCTAGCGGCAGTACCTCAACGAGCTCAATATCTAGTGGCTATGTTTCCTTCCAACGTTTTAGGCTGACTGAAGGGGTGTGGGCCCATAACCTGTTAGAATATAGAAGATGGTGTGCTCGTTTTACCATTGGCGATACCCTTGTCACCCAACCATAGGCCGAAGCCTCCCTCCGAGCACCTTAACCTTGACTGAGAATTCCTCCGGAAGAAAACCCTAGGCTAGATAGCCAAACAAAGGGTAGTGCATCTTTCCCCAAGGATAGCACAACACAAAAGAATGATCAGATAGTCCCAACCCTCACCAATATATAGTCCAAGCCAATAGTAAAACTAGCTACTATTGTAGCTGCTCTGCAGTCCTCCTCCACACGTGCGCACCAAACTGGAGCTGCAGTGCGCACCAAAACTGGGAACTGCAATTCTGAGATGCTGTCAAATGAGAACTGGCGCTCTGTATTTATAGTGGTTCTGCTAGTTTTGCTGGGGCCAACTTCTCCTTCTGGATAAGTGTCTGTTCAATATATTATTATTGTTTCTGGTCAACTTCTTCTCTTGGAGGCTAATAACCTAATATAAATTATCTTCTTGAGTCGACAAGGCTTCTAGGGTTATTAGCCAACTCATTAGGGTTTCTCTTGCTTCCCAGAGTCTTCTATTCTCATCAGGTTCACACGTGGAGGTAAATACCTCCCGCAGCTATCATCTCCATAATGGGTTACTCTACAATCTAGACAAGATCTATGTTTCTAAAGTTGAAATATTGCATCTTATCAGAGAGGCTCACACCTCCAAAGTTGTAGGAAATTTTGGTGTTGGGAAGACAAAAGGTATGTGTACTATCCCAAAATGCAAGAAAATGTAGCACGATATACTAGAGGATGCATAATTTGTTGTACCAACAATCCTAGTAATAAAAAGAAAGGTGTATACCATCCCTTACTTGTACCCACTCGACCTTGGGAAATCATTTCCATGGATTTTGTGGGAGGTTTACCAACAACTAGGAAGGTACATGACTATTTATTTGCGGTAGTTGACAATTTCAGTAATATTTTCAACAAATATGTTCTTTGAACAAGTTTGGGTGCACTTTGGTATACCAAGGAGCATCATATTAGATAGGGATATTGGATTTTTGAGTTCCTTTTGGACTACACTTTGGGAGAATATGGACATGAAATTGTAGAGATCTACAACATTCCATACACAAAAAAATGAGAAGACATAAGTAGTCAATTGGACGTTGGTACACCTTTTGAGGGGTTACAATTATAAGCATCCAAAGAACTGGGATGAAAATCTAATATACATTCAACACTCTTATAACATACCAGTCCATACTTTTATTGGTAAGTCCCCTTTTGAAACTTTCTTTAGACATTTTCACCTTTGCCCTTGGATGTTTTTTATGGAAAACAAGGAGGAGTGAGGGAAGACATCATGGGAGAAGAATTAAAAGTAGAGAAGTTTTTTTGAAAATATTAGGTATATCCATTTGCAACTACATGAGATGTTTAGGAAGCCACAAGAAAGGTACAAGTCCCGACATGATTAATAAAGAACGGAAAAATCATTCAAAGTGGGAGAGAGAGTTTGGTTATAGCTAAATAAGGAAAGACTACATGGTCAGGGTAAGAATACTAAGGCCCCACCATATGGTGCTTTTGAGGTATTGGAGAAGGTGGGTGATAGTTCCTACAGACTTAGTCTACCCCAATACATTCACATTTACTCAATAGTGAATGTGGAGAATCTGAAACTTTATGATCCTTCCATGTTGGATCAAGAAACTAAGGAGAAGGTCCTACCTACCATAGATGAATTAGAACCAGAATATCATCTAGAGTTGGTAGAAGATACAATTTTGTAGAAGAAGTCCATAACTACCAAACAAGGGCAACATGATCTTTGGAAAATTGGGTTGAAAGGATGACTTCTAGGAAAGGCAAAATGGTACTCCAAGGAGAAGGTAGAGAATTTTTTTCCTCACCTCATTTAGTAAAATATTTTTGGGATGAAAAGCCTCCCAAAATGGGGAGTTATGATCTATATTAGATCATTATATAATTTTTCATCTATGTTGGTACTTTATGGGTGGAAAAATTAAAGGGATTAGCTTGTAGGGCCCATTTAAGTGGCAGGTCTCAGTTTGGAGAATTGGGGTCTAGAACCTTCCAAACCCACTTTGAGGAATCACATGGAATTTTTGTAGTAAAAACTTTGAAATCATAGCTCATATCCCCTTTATGCTATTCTAAACATTGATACCTTTCCAATGGTGCAAAAATTACCTCAATCGAAGCTCATATGTGGAAGTTATGCCTCTTGCAAGTTGACACACCTTATTTACCACCATGATATGAGTGGATGCCATGCCATCCCCCATTACTCACACATGTGGGGCTATCCATGTTTGTACTTTAAATAATATTCTATAAGGTCCAAAACCTTATCACTAATTGAGGGTTGAGGGTGAAAAAACCCTAACCCTAGATGGTTATCAAGTTGTGTTAAATACCAAGCCACTAGGAAGAGAAGGGGTTCCAATATTTTGTATTGTACTTGTTCCATAGTTGAGAAAAACATCCAAGGAGTGGATTTTTAGATAATAATAGAGGAGGCAGGAGATTTAGTGGCATCCATTTGGGCCATAATGTCAAAGGACACTCTATAGTGAGTGCCCCCTTTCTTTGTACTTGCATTTCATTACTAAAGAAAAGAGATTAGAGCATAGGCCTCACCTTTTAGCTGGGTTTTATCCCATATTGTGTTTCCCAGGGTAAATGTTGAGCTCATTTGTGTGGATGGTGTGTTCATTTTCTTAGTATTTCATTTTCATATTATGTTATTTTCATAAATCTGAGAAATAAGCTAGTAATAATTAATCTGTGATCTAAGGAAATAAATTGCATAATCTAAGATTTCATAATATTATAAGATCTGTTGTGACAAACAGTTCTAGTGGAATATCCATGGAAATTTACATATCATTGATGCACACATAAAGAATCACCCATCGAAGGGTTAATTTATAGCCCACTCAGTTAAAGAAAGCGAATGGTTGAGGTTATACATTTATAGAATGGAATGGAATAAAGGCAAGATGCCTTATTTAGGCCCACCCTAATAATGATACTTAAGTTCACAGTGGTTGCATATATAAGTGTTTCAATGCTTCAATGCATTGGTCAAGCAAGTATGACTAGGAAATGATGTTCATTCAAAGCCAATTGGTCGATAATTTTCACCCTCGACCTAGCAACCAACGCCAAGATACCACCCACCCTAGAAGGAAGGAATGTTTTTCACTGGGGTTCCTATATCGGTTGGTGCATGTGGGTTTCCCATATGTGCCTTATTGGTGTTGGAAGGCCAGTTGAGTGTCGACCGACGTACCTCAAATCAAGCTTATTTTCCTTCAAGAACTTGAGTGAATATTAGTAATAGGCAACGATTAATAAGGTAAAGTTGTTGGAATATCGAGAGGGGGGGTGAATCAATATGAGCACATTTATTAATTTTAACCACAATATAAACTCTTAAATAGTAGTCAATAGTTTATCATTAACATTCAATATATCATCAATAGTATGATCATAAGAAATATCACATCAAAAATATCACATCAGATACACAATACACCAGAATTTACGTGGAAACCTAAATGGAAGAAAACCATGAAATGCTTTTCTTATATCAAAAGAGTGCATTCATTGGAAGCACCAAATTCCCAAATCTCCATCTATAATTGGAAGGAGGCTCCAACCCCCTATTTACAGGCTCCAACTTGAAGGAAGCTACAACTCCCTGGTTTTTGTGGCTCCAACTAGAAGGAGGCTTCAACCCCCTGATTCTCATGCTCCAACCTAAAGGAATCTCCAACTCCCCCTATTATCTGACTCCAACCGGAAGGAGGCTACAACCTGCTTTCCTTGCCCCATCCTATCGCCCTAAAATATAAATGTAGACCAACCTGTCACTACCATTGATACATCAACTTGTCACTGGACCTATCACTGTTACTACCACTGATACATCAACTTGTCACTGGACCTATCACTGTTACTACCACTAATACTGAACTATCTCGTCAACATCATCAACCAACCATATATACTCACATAGATCATATGCTAATATCACCACAAACAAATCTCAACCATATCAACAAATGCATCAAATAAATACCATATGATATGCCTCAACCATGTACCACAAGATATGCCATAAACCATGTACTAAACAAGTACCAAAACTCTCAACATGTGCATCAAGCATAAACCATAATCTCCAAAATATCACCAAGCCATGCCACCAATATGAGCCATAACATTACCAAGATATAACCCTCAAAACTTACACAATTACATACCTCATGACCTATGATAACCATGCTGTATAATCATACCTTGTTGCAACCTGGAACAAAGCATCCCATTTACCTCATCCTTGCAACCTCATATTCACCAATAGATCAATTATTCACTAGATAGATATTCAATGAGAGACTCTTGATGTGTATTTATACTCTTCCATGTAACTGCTTTTCAACCAATTTACCCTTAATTAATTTCTTGTTGTAACCACTTTAACCTTAATTAATTTCTTGTTACAATGGTTTTACCCTTTAACTATTTTACCCTTTTTCCTAATTTTAGGGTAATAATTGTTTTACCCTTTTTCTTATTTTTAAGGTCATAACTGTTTTACCTTTTTTTTTTTTTTCAATTTTAGGGTCATAACTGCTTTACCCTTTTTCCTAATTTTAGGGTCATAACTGTTTTACCCTTTTTCCTCATTTTAGGGTCATAACTATTTTACCCTTTTTCTTAATTTTGGGGTCAACCTGTATGTTCTTGTTTCAACCACTTTTCCCTTAATTAATTGACTTGTAACCAACTAGGGGCTTCTTCACCAATCTTCTAGGCTTCTAACTTTACAAGGCCATAACTCCTCAATCATGAGAAACCATGTGGTGTACCAACTATCATCCGAAATGACATGAAAAGGACTATCCATCTATGATTATCTTACCTGCATCTACATTGTCCTTCATGTCGATATTCCTCAATTAACTTCAGGTACCAAAACCACACCATATTAATGGATTCTGGGTTGAAACCAATGACAACCAATCTTTCAACTATATCCCCCTTTTGCATTGATGGAAGCACTTAGGCATGACAATACTCTTTCTCATGCACATGCTCCCCCTATGACCATTGCTCCCCCTGTATGCATGCCTCTATAGTCTCCAATGATTCTCTCTCCCTGTCTCCATGCCTTGTTCTATCTCTACCCTTTTGACATCATTGGAAAAGGGTAATCCTCCTAGGGTTTGCTCCCCATGTCAACAAGCCTCTTCCTTCTCTTCATGGTGCTTCCTTGTGAAAATATCTGATGTATATGAAAATCATTCAAAAGTTTCTTCACTTGGTCTCTTCATGTCTTCCGCTTCTCTCCCCTTGTCTTACTACATTTGAATCCATGTGAATCACTGAGGGGAAAAAAATACTCCAAGTTTATGTCTCTGATACTCAAAAGTTTCCCTTGTAAGCAGTTTGGTGAAGATATCTATAATCTTCTATTTTGTCTCGACATACTTTATCTTGATATTATTCTCTGTAGCTTGTTCCCATATAAAGTGATACTTAATCAAGACGTGCTTCGTCTTATAATGCATCAATGGATTCTTATAGATATTGATGGCACTGGTGTCGTAACATAATATTGAAATGGGCTCATCATACTTTACTTGTATATCTTGCAAAGTTTGCTTAATCCAAAGAACCTTGAGTACAACATGTCACTGCTACAATGTATTATGCATCTATTGTGGACAAGGATACTGATGACTGTTTCTTGCTTAACCATGATACCAGAAAATCAACTAAATATAAAGCTTCTCCACTTGTACTTATTCTATCATCAATACAACCTGCCCAATCTGCATCTGTGTAGGAAACTAGAGATAGATCATTCCCTTTTGGATACCATAAACAAAACTCTTATGTACCTTTGAGATACCTGACGTTCCTTTTCACTGCCATAACATGTGATTCCTTTGGTGTTGCTTGAAACCTTGCAACCTATCCAACTGCCTGCATCACATCTGGTCTAGATGTTGTCACATAAAGTAAGCTTCCAATAATTGATCTATAAAGTCTCTGGTATGCATCCTTAGAATCATCATCCTTACTTAACTTGCAACTAGTATGCATAGGTGTGCTTACTGGTTTGCAATATTCCATTCCAAACTTATTTAGCATTTCTATGATATACTTGGTCTGAGAGATGAATATACCTTTATCACCCTGGCATATCTGTAATCCCAAAAAGAAGGTTAACTCACCAAGCAAGGACATATCAAAATCATTCTGCATGTTGTTGGCAAACTTCTGGCTCATCTTGTCATCATCACTTCCAAAGATAATGTCATTTACATAAACTTCAATTATGAATATATTGTCTTGATCCATTTTGATGTAGAGGTTTCTATCTGCATTGCCTTTCCTAAGTCCTTGTTGTTGTAGATACTTGTCCAATCTTTAATACCAGGCTCTGGGGGGGGCTGCTTGAGTCCATATAATGCTTTCTTCAACCTGCAGACATAATCTTCCTTTTCTGATAGTAGAAATAATTTTGGCTATGCGATGTGGACTTCTTCTTCTAATTCTTCATTTAGAAAGGATGATTTTACATCCATCTAATATACCTTGATATTTTTGGAACATGCATAAGCTAGGATCAACTTGATTGCTTCCATTCTGGCAACTAGGGAAAAAGTCTCTTCAAAATCTATACCTTCAACCTGAGTGTATCCTTTACATACCAAAATTTCTTTATTTAATGTAACCTGACATCCTCATTTAGTTTGTTTATGAAAACCCACTTTGTACCAATCACGTTCTTATTCTTTAGTCTTGGAACAAGCTCCCAAGTGTCATTCTTCTCTATCTAATCTAACTCTTCATCCATAGCTTTGATCCAATATTCATCCTTGCTATATTCTTCAAAACTTCTTAGCTCAATTGTGGATAAAAGTGTTAGGTGTCCCTGTTCTAGTGAATGCAATCTTCTTCGGGTTTCAACTCATGCATCTTTATTCCCTATAATATGTTTTGGTGGATGATTCTTTTGCACTTGTCTACTAGGTGTCTTTGGAGGTACTTGAAGATATTGTTGCTCATCTTCCTCTTGCTCTGCTTCTGGATGCTCTTGTTCTTCTTCCTCTTCTTCTTATTCTTCTATATCCTGTTCCACTGAATCTTTGTTTCCTTCTTTTATATTCCGTCCATCTGTCTCATCAATCAAAACATTCATGCTTTCCACTATTATGTTGAGTCTTATATTGAAGCATTTGTATGATTTTATTTTTCTTGAGTACCCAACCAATATGCCTTTATCAACTCGAGAGTCAAATTTTCCAATCCTTCCATATTCTCTTTTGATATAACACTTGCTTCCAAATACTTTGAAGTGATTCAAATTTGTTGATCTTCCTTTCCATAGCTTGTAGGGAGTCTTATCACGATTATTTATGAGAATTCCTCTGATTTGGATATGAACTGCTATATGTAATGCTTGTACCCAAAATATTTCATTCAACTTGGAATCTTTCAACATGGTTCTGTCCATTTCCTATACTGTTCTGTTCTTCCTTTCAATAAATCCATTTTGCTGAGGTGTCCTGGCTGCTGAGAACTATCTCTTTATCCCATGCTCACTACAAAAATCCATGAATTCCTTTGATGTAAATTCTCCTTCATTGTCTGATAACAAACACTTGATTTTTGATTGTGTCTCAATTTCAACCATTTCCTTATATATATTGAAGTGTTCAAATGCATCTGACATGTCCCTCAAAAAGAAAATTGCATTCATTCTTGTGTATTCATCAACTAGTAGCATAAAGTATTGTTCATCATTCAATCCCTTTGCTCTTGTCAGTCCATATAGATTAGTATGTACAATCTCTAACGATTTTTTTGTGGAGTACTCTTTTGATTTGAACTTGGTCCTAGTTTTTTTTCCCTATAGACAATGCTTTCATAAAGTATTTGTTGGCTTTGAGATCTAGAGAATTTCTCTTACTGCTTCCTTTCTACTGATTTTGACAAGATTATCAAAATTTATGTGACCCATTCTTCTATGCTAGAGCCAAATTTCAACTTCCTTTCCTAAGCAACATTTTTCCTTTCCAATTTCATATAGTACATATATGTTTCTTGGAGTTCTTATAGCTGTAGCCACCAACTTTCTTGATCCTACTTTCCTCATCTCGCATTTCTCTGTGTCAAGCACAAGTCTGTGTCCTTGATCACACATTTGACTTACACTTAGTAGATTGTGTTTCATGTCTTAAACCAGTGGAACATTTTCTTCCTTGGAATCCTTTCTTCCAAGCTTGAATGTACCTTTTCCTATAATTATGGTTGAGTTGTCATTGCCAAACGAAACTGATCCTCTCTTTACTTTTTCAGAGTTAGAAACTTGTCCTTATCACCTGTCATATGCTTTGAGCACCCACTGTCAACATACCATCCACGTTTCTAGTGTTGAGCTTGTAGAGAAAGAATGCATCCTTTAGTGTCAAATTGATCCTGCTTCCTTATCCATATCCTTTGTGGTTACTACTTATGAATGTTGATATTCTTCTTTGGTTCCCTTGGAGGAATAGTCAATCTGCAATATTTGTCCATGTGACCAAAATTATTGCATTTGTAGCATTCTAATTCATCACTCAATGATCCAAATATGTTGTACTTTCTACTCCGTGCTTCATGAGGCCTTCTTAGATAACCATTTCCTATGTATCCTTCACAATTGCTTCTGTTCTTGGCATATGCTCTACAATTCACAACTTTGTGCCCATAATTATTACATGAATAACATAAACCAAGAAAAATAGTTTGATACCTGAGGGTGGAATATCTTCTGAGTGGTGCTGATCTTCTGAGTCCTTCTTCTTCTTGAGGTATTTCTATTGATGGTTGTTGTTGATTCTGAATTTAGAATATTCTAGGTGGTGCAGTGTCTCTTTAATATTCTTCTTGGATTTTCTTGCCTTCTTCCTTCTTAGGAGAGCCTCTTACCTCTTCTGCATAACTTCTTTGTTCTGCTTCTTGTTCTGTTGTCTTGGAGCTCGAGCCTTTCTCTATCTGCATATGATTGTATCCTATCCCATACCTGTCATAGCATGGCCTTTGACTACTGATAATATCATCCAAAACTTTAGTGCTATTTTGTTGCATATCCTTCTTCTGAAGATCCTTTCTTAGGGTAACTATTTCTGCTTCCAAGATTTCAATCATCTTCTCCTTTTCTTCTAGCTAACTTATGAGTGTTTCTTCAATTATTTTGTCTTCTTCTACCTAGATTTTTAGCTTTTCGATCATCTTCTTGACTTCTTCTGAGTTGGAATTCTGAGATCCTTCTTTCCTTTTTAGTTCTACCTTGAGTGACTTTTTTTTGTTTCTTTCATTCCTTAGATCGTCTAAAGCACTGATTAATTCTAATCTGAGATCGACTTCACCTTCTTCTTCAGAATATTCTACTGCCATGATGATTACTCTTTCTGATTCACTGTCACTATCATCATCCTCTTTTTATGAAGATCTATCTTCCTTGGAGTAGAAAATCTTCTTGAATAATTTCTTTTTGTTTCTTCTCTTGTCTCCCTTTTGATTTTTCTTTTTCTTCTTAGGATCTCCTTCTTCATCGCTATCTGTATTCTTAGCATAAGGACATTTAGAAACAAAATGACCAATACCACCACAATTAAAACATTTCAATGGAAGGATACCTTTGTATTTTCTGATCCCTCTTTTCAACTTTCTCACAAAGTTTTCCATTTCTTCATCTTCCTCTGACTCATCTAAATCATCAATGAAACTACAACTTGGCTTTGACTTTTGATTCTTTTTATCTTCTTTGTCTTCTTGGATGCCTTGAATGTTGTTTCCTTTGTGAATGTGTTCTCTTCATCTGTCCTCATTTCATAGGCTGTGAGTATCTTATGTAGTTCATTCATGCTCAAAGTAGCTAGGTATGTTATTTCTTCTAGGGATGAAATATTTGGATCAAATTCATAGGTAGAGACCTTAGTACCTTTTGACCAACAACTGGTTCCTTCATCTCTTCTCCCAACCATTTAATAGTGTTAACTATTTCATCAACTCACAGAAAGTAGGCTACAATGTCTTCTTCTTCCTTCATCTTCAATTTTTTGAACTTAGCTCTAAAGGTTTGGAGTTTATCTCCCTTGAAATTTTCATCTCCTTCATAAATCTTTTGAAGCTTATCCAAAAGATCCTTTGCATAATCACAATGCATAACCTTAACAAATACTGAATTAAGAAGATTGTTTAGAATAGTAACTTTACCTTTTGAGTTGTTTTCTTCGAGTTTATTTCCATCCTTGTCTATTGGGGGAGTGGCCGGTGCTTTGTATCCATCTACTACTATTTTCTAGACATCTAATCCTTGTGCATGTAAAAAGGTTTTCATTCTTATACTCCATAATGCATAATTTTGACCATCAAATACTGGTGCTCCAATCTTAGCATATTCCATGATATTCTTTCAGTGGTTAGATTGATTCTTGAAGGACCTTATATGATACCAATTGTTGAAATATTGAGAGGGNAATATGAGAACATTTATTAATTTTAACCACAATATAAATTCTTCAACAATAATCAACAGTTTATCATTAACATTCAATATATCATCAATAGTATGATCATAAGTAGTATCACATCATATACATAATACACCATAATTTATGTGGAAGCCAAAATGGGAGAAAACCACATAAGTTTTTTCTTATATCAAAAGAGTACATTCATTGGAAGCACCAACTTCCCAATTCTCCAACCACAATTGAAAGGAGGATCCGACCCCCTATTTACAGAGTCCAACCCGAAGGAAGCTACAACTCCTTGAATTCTCTGACTCCAACCAGAAGGAGGATTCAACCCCTTGATTCTTAGGATCCAACCTGAAGGAAGCTCCAACTCTCTGTATTCCTCGACTCCAACCTGAAGGAGGCTACAAACCCCTTTCCTTTCCCAATCCTGCCACCCAAAATATAAATGTAGACCAACCTGTCACTACCAATGATGCATCAACCTGTCACTATTCTTGTCACTGGACCTGTCACTATTCTTGTCACTGGACCTGTCACTGTTACTACCATTGATACTGAACTATCTCATCAACATCATCAACCAACCAGATCTACTCACCTATATCATATGCCAAGATCACCACAAACAACTCTCAACCATATCAACAAATGCCTCAAACAAATACCATATCATATGCCTCAATCGTGTACCATAAGATATTCCATAAAGCATGTACTAAACAAGTACCAAAACTCTAAATATGTGCATCAATAATAAACCATAATCTCCAAAATATCACCAATCCATGCCACCAATATGAGCCATAACATTACCAAGATATAACCCTCAAAACTCACACAATGACATACCTCATAATCCGTGATAACCCTACTGGATAATCATACTTTGCTGCAACCTGGAACAAAGCATACCCTTTACTTTACCTCATCCTTGCTACCTCATATTCGCCAATAGATCAAGTGTTCACTAGATATATATTCAATGAGAGAATCTTGATGTGTATTTATACTCTTCCTTGTAACTTCTTTTCAACCACTTTGCCCTTAATTAATTTCTTGTTGTAACCACTTTAACCTTAATTAATTTCTTGTTACAATTGTTTTAACCTTTAACTGTTTTACCCTTTTTCCTAATTTTAGGGTAATAACGTTTTTAACATTTTTCCTAATTTT
>ML781710.1:118021-171475 GCA_009831015.1 Picea engelmannii
TTGAGGGTCATAAATGTTTTACCCCTTTTCCTCATTTTAGGGTCATAAATGTTTTACCCTTTTTCTTAATTTTGGGGTCAACCTGTATTTTCTTGTTACAACCACTTTTCCCTTAATTAATTGACTCGTAACCAACTAGGTACTTCTTAACCAATCTTTGAGGCTTCTAACTTTAGAAGGCCATAACTCCTCAACCATGAGAAACCTCATGGTGTACCACCTATCCCTGAAAATGGCATGGTGAGAACTATCCATTTATGAGTGTCTTACATGCATCTACATTATCCTTCATGTCCATATTCCTCAATAAACTTCGGGTACCAAAACCACACCATCAGGGCTTCTTCAAGGGTTGACATCAATGACAACCAATCTTTCAACACAAGTTTCACATTGAACACCCGCCCAACTAAGCAGAACCATTATGGTCAACCGGGGGCAGGGAACAATGCAGGGGTTCTTGGTATTCCAAAAACCCACTGTCGGACACTCTCTTTTTGGGTTTCCTCCCCCATGTAGATCTTATTAAAACAGAGGTCTAAAGTCAATTTAAAACATTTTACAGTTATCTTACTTTCTTTCACTTCCTTGTGGTGTGTGGGGCAGAAAAGAAGATGCTTTCGCCAAAGCAACCTTTTTAGGGATGGTAGTCTCTCATAGAATCCTCTACCTTGTCACACATGGTAGGTCCAAACGAGATTATATGCTTTGTGATTTTAATGTTCTACTTATCATCACCAAGCACTATGCATCTTGTACCTTGGATAAGAGATGGAATTCTCCTTTGGGTTAGTTAGTTGTTTGTTTTTTTTTTTCTTTTTTTTCTTTTGGTCTTTTCTTTATGTTTTTGCACTTGCATTTTCTTTCAGACCTGCATCATTCATTTCTAGGCTTTAATTTATATTTTTTTCCAAGTTATTTTTGGAAATATAGCTTGCATTTGCAACTTTCCCCTAGTAAACTAGCGTATATACACTTGTTGCTGAAGGGACAGATGCGTACATATGTAGTTTGTTGAGGCAATAGACACGTATGACTCCTGGGAAGTAGTTTTTCTCTGTTTTCTAGTCTTTCTGAGCCTTGAATTTTCTTCTGGGCATTCTTTGTGATTCCCTGTGTTGTCTGCAATTTGTCTTTAGTATTAAAAGATAGTTAGAGTTTTTGAAAATAAAAAATAAAAAATAATGCTTCTTAGGGTTCTTTAGTTACACTTGAATTGCATGGTTGTAGGAAAAGTTCTCTTCACAATTCTCTCTATTTCTTAATTGTTGTTGTGATCATATCTTAAGCTTGAGTTCTTGATATGATTCTATTACTTTTATGCCATGCATTTATTTCTTTCAAGCAAAAAGGAAGAAATTCTCCTTGTTTTAGAGTGTTTGCTTCAATATAAAAAAACAAAAGGCTTGTTTGCTTTGCATAGATCATTTTATTTTCTTATTTTCCGTTGTACATTTGTTTTTGAAAATAAAAATATTATGTTCTTAGCACATGTATTTCCTTAGAATTCACATTGAAAAGGTAGTTGCATTGCAAAACATTTAGGGTTTTTTAGGTTTCATCGAGTAGTGAGTTCTTTTTTAAACTAAAAGTTGTAGTTGTGCATACATCATTTTTTTTTTCACAAACATTAGTAAAATTTTATTAATAAAAAACACTGCAGTCGAAGTTCACAGTGAGGTAGTACATATAAGGATGCCCACCATTATAGATATTTTTAAGAGTTAAATACCGCTTAAGTATGATTTTCCAAAGACTGTGACTATTAAAAAAGATACAAAGACTAGAGGGGATTTCCATTCTGTTAATGCGATAGAATTTCCCTTCAACAATAAGGGGTACTCCCCCATGCACGGTCCCAATTAGACTATGCACCATTTGTTTTAGGAGATCCATTCAGATTTTGTATCAACTTCCATTATTGGGTTTGAGGGGTGATTTGATGGTTGTGAATGAAATGGGATATGCAGATGCAAACTAACTATGTGCAAAAATAAAATCTAATCTACCCTATCCTAGCTAGGAGCAATTATGCTAACTAAATGAGCAATTGTTAATGAAACAAATTGTTGCAAATGACTTCTTCTAGGATTTTTTTAAGAAGCAACAAGGTTAGACAACACACGCATACAGATAACATAACCAGATTAGTTTAAGTCATGGAATTACATACATAAACAACTCATCATCTCAGGACAAAATACAAGAAAGAGTAAGCAAAGCAACAATGACGATTTCGATTTGCATAAGAATAGTCTATAAGTGAAAGGATGTTCTTACAACACATGTAAAGAACATACAATTTTCTAAAAATAGTTTACAACAAGCTACCATCCATAAGAGTTATTCTCTCTAACAAAATGTCCCTGAGGGATTCTCAATATTAATTCTCAAGGTAGTTTTCGAATATATAATGCTTGAAGATCTTTTACAAAATAGGCCTCTTCCTCTACTTATAGTAATTAGACTAATTATTGATAGTGTCTTATTGGATTTTACAAGACGTAGTTACAAGTGTCTTCAACTTCCCCTTCTCAAGTGTTGTTGATAGGTGTTAGAAAAGGACGAAGCTAATGATGGTTGGAAAAAAGAAAAAATAGGGGGTAGTTGTGGGAAAAATCAAATTTTCTACTTTTTCTCATTAACTTGTCTTTGTCTCTCATGTAAGATGCCAAAAATTCATGTTGTCCTTCGATTGATATAAATTTTTGGTACAATATTTCTTCTAGTGTATCTGCGTGGGAGGCTGAGTTGCTTGAAAGGGTTTTCATGTCCCTTGTAAGATTATCCATGAAAGCTTGGATCATAGTTTGAGTCTTGGATAGCTATAAGAGATGCTCATTCATTATTGCTACTATTACCTTTGTAGATTCCTTCTCATCCTCTCATCTTTAGTTCATGTTTTATTGGATTTCTTCTAAGAGTTGTTCTTCTATCTTGGTTTTCTTGAGCTCTTTGATGGAAGGTAGATGTCCTTTATGTTTCAAAATGTGTGCAACCTTTTGGAGTTGTGCATAGAGGGAGAGTGAGCTCTTTGTTTCCCTTTCATCCTTCTCCCTTTTTTGTTGGAATCGATCAAGGGAAGCGTAATCGATTTTCCTTTACCCTTATGGAGTGCGATGCAGTTCGACTAGAGCATCCAGGTTCTCAGTGATCCATCATTGCATCTCGTTCAAGATTTACTAGATGGTGACAAATTAGACATTATTGGATTGTACCAAGCTATGTTGATCCATTATTTGCACTGTCAGCTCCTAAAAGACGTGAAAATGAGTGGACATGTATATAACCATGTAAATGAGCTCTGCTCTGGCCTTCTTAGCGCATAACTTGAATTCCCCAAGGCTTCCTTTGTGTTTCTTTCCACGCCTGACTTGTTCCTCCAAATCTATGATCCTGTCATCCTTTTCTTTATTATGCCGAACCAAATATTCAAAGTTCTACTCCGTTTCCAACGTGAAAGAAGAGATGAAAAATGTGATGGAAAGTGGCTCTTTGCTTACGTCATCTATTACCAGAGTCTATGTTATGATTGATAAGGGATTACTTATGGTAACTGTCATATTTTTGGTTTGTTGTTGCACAATTCTATTGGTGGCCTTGTTGAATCAAAACTTATTCAAATTTTCCACCTTGTTGGGCCTAGAGGGTGTGTGAAGTCCCAACCCCATTTATCTAAGTAGGAGGTGACCACTAGTGAGGAGAACTTATGCTGACGATATTGGGATGTCGGTGCCCATGGGAGAAGCATCATTGTTTAGTGTGTCTTCATCCTATTTCCTTTAATCTTCTGCAACTTATTTTTTTGCTGCCTCATCGGTTGTTGTCACTTATGTTTCTGTTGTTGCCACTGCTATTGCTTTGGATTCTTCTTTCTTTCGTTTATTCTCAACAACATCCTCTTTATTTTTATGGACTTTATATTTATTTATTTGCTTCCTATATACAACTTCCTCCTCTCCAACTGCTGATTCAAAATGTGAATTTGTTTTCATGGCTGTTGTATCCACTGCCGCCACCTCTTCTTCTTCTTTCTTTCATGCCTCTTCTCTGGCATTTTCTTCATCTAAGATATTAACCAAAGGTTTTCCTTTACACTTGGATATAGCTTCATGATATGTTGAGACACTACAATGGATCTCTTCTTCTTCCCACATGGTGGATGTGTACTCCCATCTGTGTTTGTGTTGGGAACAATATTCCTTAACTACGTTATTTGGATCATACCTTCGAAATTTCTATTCTCTGAAGCAGAATGATAACAAAGTGTCTACCTCAACTTGAGCTTGTTTAATGTATTATAAGAAGTATGATCCGATCCACAATGATAAAGGGGTCCATATGTCTTTCTTGTCTCTATAGAGTGAGGCTCCGACTCATGGTGGATCATTGTCTGATACACGATCTTTTGCAACACAAATTTTTCAGGGACGAACCTAGGGAGTATATGAAGAGTTTTGATGGATCCATATATAATTATGTATGTATAGTACTCTAGAAGATACTGATATCCTATTCTTCACACTATTTCCTAATCCTTGTCGGTCATGCAAGGCGTAGGTGCATCAAAGATGAAATGGTACAAGGGTGCCAGAAATTAATCACAAATTTTATGATACTTGGTAATGTACTTGTACTCCTAGGGAAGTTGGCAGTAGATGTGTATGGGAGGGTCGGTTGGCTAAGAGGCCCAACCTATCTTGGTATATTGGTGGCATACGCATACCATGTCCAACAAGTAATAGGACATGTGAAAGCTGGGAAAATTACCAGGAGTTGTCTCCTTGATGGCTCTGATAGATTATTCTAGAGATGTTGACAGGATATCCTCCCAATTGAAGGATGATCCCATGTCAATGCATTAGTATATGAGGGGCACTAGGGATAGTGTGAATTTTGACGTGTCTTGTTCTCCATACAACATACACAACATTGCTACAATGTATTGGTATGAAGTCCTCAGTGAGTTGGTGGGATATTTGATGGAGGGTCTTATTTTGAATGTCTTGTTAGGATTGTACTAGACTTTGCATAAATATTTTGTTTTTAGTAGAAATTTCCTAATAAGGTCCTCATTTAATGACACATGTCCTTTCTCCAAGTGATAATACAAGGCTATGTCAGACACTTGGAATGATGCTATGGGTTGTCCCTTAGTGTTGAGGATATATTTGTTGTCTAGGTCTACATGCCAGACTATCCACGAGATTGCATTTGCATAGGGGAAGACCATTGCATGGGTTTCCACCCTATGTAACCTCGATTTCTGGATGTTCTTGAAGATATTGAGTTCGTCTTAATGTTCTACTTCTATAGGGAAACTTTGGTTCTTAAACATTTGGAATACTTCACCCCATTTAAGTGAAGTACCTTTCTCTATAAATCATGTAGTGTCATCATAGATAGGCCCTGGGGTGTCTACCTCTTCTTCTTGGTGTCTGCTACTTGCAGAAGCCTCTGTCGTGGGAGCTTTGCTTGTAGCTTTCTTGCGGGACACCATGTTTGAATCTATAGTAGAAATTTCCATTAGTAATACATAAAACCATTAATTTTAAATAAGTCATGAAAGAAAGCATCAGGTGCTAGTCTCTGCAATCATGTGATTTCTTGGGCATTTGGGTAGAATTGGAGGGTTAATGAAAAATTCTTCAATGCAAACTTGTATCAGTTTCTAAGGAGCTAGTGGTACCAATATTGGGAGGTAACTGAAGAGGATAGGATAATGGGTGACATGGTGAAGGTTTGGTTAAGTGTTCAAGGATAAATCATTTTTTGTGTATCGGTGTTGATGAAACCAACATTGCTAACAAAGAGGAGGGATTCACCGACATCATTGTTGTCAACTATGCTGACAAAGAAAATTAGTACCAGAGGTGATGGTGTTAACCTCACCAATGAAGGGATAAGAGTACTGACGATGATGTTGTCAACTCTGCCAACATGGTAAAATAGTACCAATAAGGATGTTGTAAACTCCACTGATAAAGAAAGGTAAGTATCAGTGGTGATGCGCAAACTCCGTCGATACAGTAAAAGAGTACCGGTGACAACATTGAAAAATCCACCGATATGGAAAGGTAAATACCAGTGCCGATGTTGCAAACTCCACTGATACAGAAAGGTAAATACTGGTGACAATGTTGCGAACTCCATCGAAACGCCTTTGAACTCACAATTTGACTAAGTGTTTGACTGAGAAGTGCATTGGTGACTACAACTTATAGGGGCCAACAAATTTGAATCTAGATATGAGCTCAAGCCTTGGCCATGGGTCTGGACTAGCTCGCATGAAAGGGATACCTCATCCAAGCCCATGAGAATGGTTAAATGTCAACGAGTTATGACATAAATCTAAGGAAACATAACTGCTTCCTAGGGCTTGGGAATGACTTGAGTTAGGGAACCACCAAGATTAAACAAAGGGAATCTTTATTGATAGTTCAAGAACTTGTAACGTGAAGGGAAGGTCAAACAGGGTAGGGTATGGTGCGAGGATGTGAAAGGTTAGGGGAACTTAAGGTTACAGGGGCGACATATGCCTGGGAGAGGTAGAATGTCAAGTCTTCCTCCTATGGAGTGGAAAGAAATAAAAAAAAACTTAAACTAACCAAAATAGAGAAAAGGGGATGTTGTAGGTTATGGTCAGAGGCCTACCTAGCATAGATGGCATGTATACAACAGAAGGATGGATGAGTGCATTTTCTCTTGTAGGGTATCTCTTCATGCATGCTAGAATCTCTCTTTCTTTCTCTCAAAAATATGCAATGGTGTGAAGAAAGTCTGTGGGGTTCTCATTTTATAACCCTTTTTCCTGGCATGGAATCTGAGGTACTGAAGAGAAGGAGTGGAAGTGTGCCAACGTATCGGTGATGGTTATGTTAATCTCGTCGGCCTTAGGTTGTGGTGTACCGATGAGGACCATGGGAACTCGACTGATATTAAAGCTTTATGTGTCAGAAGCAACGAAAGGAACCATGTCGATGTACCATAGGTGATGGTGGAAAGTGCACCAGTAACAAGGTTTACATATCGAAGGTGTTATTAGCTCATGCATTTTTGGTGTATCGGAGGAAATGGTCTAAAGCTCACCGGTCAGGGATTGTGTATCAAAATTCATCACATGAACTCTTCCGGTGTAACAATGGCATGCATCTCACTAATATGTTAAATATTCTTCCATAAAAAAATGTTAAGTAACATGCCATTCTAGTGTGTCAGAGAGTTCATCATGAACTCATCAGTATTGTTTGAAATAAAAAAAATTGCAAGTTAGAAAAATCTCCCAGAGAAGAACGAGTAGAATTTAATAGAGATCAACAAGATAAGCAGTCTTCTCAACAAGTTGAGAGGGTCTCAAGAGAAAAGGAGGGTCCCATTTTCCTGGTTGGAATTGACTCTACGAGCAAGGACACAAGAAAAATGGAAGGTGTTGGTGCCTGACACAACAATTGGCGACACACTGGGCAAAGCGATGAATTTCTACAACAAGTCTTTAAACATAAGACTTTGAATAATGGAAACACTTACGGTGCATAACCCAAGGGAGAATGAGTAGGTCCCATAGTTTTCAACGTGAATAATTTTGATGACACAAGTTTGAATGGTGCAAGATAAAGGTTATGGCTGTGCCCAGAGCTGATCGATCATACATTATATTCTTTTAAACTGGATTATTTTGGGAAGGCAGGTGAAGTACTTGAAAGGAATTGATGCATCAGGAATGTTGAGAATACAATTTTATTACACATTTACTTGGTGTTGCTCCACTGCTAGCGAGTGTCCATATCCTTGACAAAGTCACCTTAGTTTGCCAAGCCTTTCTCTGTTGCCAACGAGAATCCATATCCTCGAAGAAGATACTTGCATGTCCCACATGAGATGGAATTCCTTTCCCTAATCCTTTACCATTATAATATGAATTTTCTCTTGAATTTAGAGAGAGGTGGATGGGGGGATTCCAATTTTCCTTTAAAGGCATGAAAAATGACACATGTGAAAATGGGATATGCCAAATCTATTATAGATGAGATAACTTCATGAGTAATATGCCTTATGTACTACAAGTTCCTTTCTAAGATATATTTCAGTCTTGTTAGTTTCAGACAAACACAAAACTTGATCTTGGGTATGGCCTTTAGCTCACTCTTGTTACAACTTAAGAATGCAATGCTTTTCTACTAGTGAACTATGTTCCTCTATTGAAACTAACCTAAAGTAATGCACAATAATGTCTCATAGATATAGATAAAGTCATGTCTAGAAGCAAAATGTAGTTTTTTAGGATTTGATACTAAAGTGCCATATCATCAAAATTGTTCAGATTCACAACACCAAATTCCCTGGGAAATATCAGGCAGAAAAATATTAAAAGAGAGAGAAAGGAAACCTAACCAAAACAAAAAGAAATGAAAATAAAAAGTATAAATTAATAAATCATGTGAAAAAGTAAAAGGAAATGAAGCAAAATTTACGATGGAAAACATATTCGTTATTTATATACAAGGGAAAATTGCCTCAAAGGTTAGCTAATGTAGTGCTTAAGAACTTGGCCATTGACGGGGAGGAGGTCTACATACCCTTCAACAGTTTTCAATTTGTATGTACCTAGGTCAATATTTTCCTTGACTATGAAAGGATCCAATCACATTTGTTGAAACTTCAAATGTTTCCCTTTATTGTCGTGTGGCTTGTCCAACTTGAGAATCGGGTCAATAACCTGGAAGTCCTTTTCACCAACAAATTTTTCATCGAACCATCATTTTATGGTTTGTTGGTGAGATTCAAATTTTTTTTTAGCGTTAGCTCAGTTTTCTTCTAGTTTGAGCAAGGTGTTGATATGTTTTTGGATGGCTGGACATTCTCTCCCACGTGATTGTTGGGTGAGATGAAGGGAAGGAAAATATATGTTCGAAGGGAGAATGGCTTCCTTCCCGTAGATGAGAAAGTATGGAGAGGTCCCTATGGATGACTTAAGAGTAATCTAGTCATACCAGAGGGTGTTAGGAAATGCATTGTGCCAATTCCTATGTTGGTCAACTACAATTCGCTTAAGGATACATATCAAGTTTTTGTTAGTGAATTCAACTAGGATATTTCCGTGGGGTTAATATTTGGCTGCATATTTCAAAATGACCCCATTCTCTAAAGAAAACTCAGTTAATTATAGTGATGAAAAATATGTATCATTATCAAATACTAGAGTGGTGGGTACTCCAAACCTGGTCATAATGTGTTGTTCCATAGAATTGATTACTACTTCGTCATCTACCTTAATTAACAACACGACTTTTGTCCAATAGGTGAAATAATTAGTGGCGGTTAGAATATACCTGTGTTTCTTAGATGAATGAGGATTGATCTCACTGATTATATCCAACCCCCATTGCTCGAATAGATCTTCAACAACAACAGGTTGAAGTGGAACAACAACCCTGCTTTCTCTTGCAACTATTTTCTGGAAGATATCGTAGCTATGGGAATAAGCATGAGCATAGTTAAACATTGTAGGCCAATAATACCCAACCTTAAGATCTTGTGGGATATGGTATCTCCATAGAAATGACCTCTAGCATTCCTATCATGCACGTCTTTGAGAACTCTGTTGACATCTTATTTCTCGATACATTGGAGAAAAACTCCATCATAAGTCCTTCTAAACAAGATACCATGAACCAAATGATATTGTGTAGACTTTGATCTTAACATCCTTCTTTGTTTGGAATTGAGATGATTAGGGGAAGTGCCATGATGAAGATACTGTTTGAGGTTGTTATACCATGAATTCTCAATTGATGGGATGTAAGGGGGATGTTGTGTGTAGAGTGTTGGTTCTTCTTGCCATCCTTCTTCCTCATGATCCTCGAAATCGATGACCTATGTTGCTAATTTACAAGGCCTTGACCTTTAACGATATTTTATGGTTCAAATTCAAGCTCACATTCTTGTAAGTGGTCACCCAATTACCTCGTCTTTCACCCAGTTCCTTTTGCACAAAAAGAGATCTAACCTCTGGGTGAGGGATTATCACCTTGGTGTGATTAGGCCTAAACTGTTTAATGGCTTTGTGAACTACAAAATCTTGTTTATCCACCGATGGGTAATTTAGTTCAGTTCGTTGAAGTTCAGTGCTCATAAATTCTATGGGGCATTCATTCCCTTTCTGGTCCTTTTGAGTGAGCACTACTACAAGAGAATGATATGAAGCGAAGGTATACAACACAAAATCTTTGGTGAAATTTGGACTTTGAAGCGTAGGAGAAGAAGTTATGGCATCCTTGACTTTATCAAAGGCCTCCTTCTCAGCAAATGTCCATTTGAATTGAAAGTACTTCTTAATCATCTGCTGAAAGGGTTTAACTATTTCAAAAAAATCAGGAATGAATATTCTCATGAAATTAATTTTCTTGAAAAATGATTGCATAGACTTTTTTCTATGTGGGGTTGGGATTTACATGATGGGTTTGGTCTGTTCTGGGTAAACATAAATCCCATCCTTAGAAATGACATGACTGAGTAGTTTACCCTATAAAACAATGAAGATGGTTTTATTGGGGTTCATAGAAATTCCGTACTTCCTGCATCTTTCGAAAATATGTTTCAGGTGTTGTGGGTGATCAAGTCTCTTCTTGGAATAAACTGTAACATCATCAATATAAATCACCACGCTTTGACTGATCATAAATTTAAACACTATATCCATTTCCATTTGGAAAGTAGCACTAGAATTGACTAGGCCAAAGGGTATCCTACGTTATGAAAACGTTCCCCACTTTGTTCTGAAAGTGGTATTCAATTGGTTTGGTTCTACTACGAGAACTTGGTTATACCTAGAAAACCCGTCTAACAAAGAGAACATATGAGAGCTAGAGATGAGTTGTAATATCTGTTCCATTAGGGGAATAGGGTAATTATCCTTGTCATAGGCTCGATTTGAATTCCTGAAATCCACACATAATCTAAAACCCCCCGACTTCTTCCTGACATGTATCAGATTGAAAACCTGGGTAGAATGGTGGACTTTAAAGACAATCCAAGTGTCCAACAATTTCTTTAACTAATTTTGAATCAATGGTTCAAGAGTCAGATGTATCTTCCTTATATTCTGCTGAAATGGTTTGACACCTTCTTTGATAGGAATAATGTGTCTATAATGCAAGTGTCATATGTCTTTAAGTCTTTGTAAGTCCACGCGAATACATCTTGATATTTATTAAACAACTACATGGTGTGTTTCTCTACCTCTGAACAATAAGTGCCTAGATTCATAAATTTGGTTTGTTTAGGAGTACCTAGATTCACCAGATCATGCATCATGGTGGAGTTGTTTGTCTTTGGATTCATAGGTGTTCTGAACTTGGTCTGCATATCAAACAAATTTTCAAGTGATAACATTATTCACCAAAGCATGCATCATGGTGGAGCCGTTTGTCTTTGGATTCATAGGTGTTCTAAACTTGGTCTGCAGATCAAATAAATTTTCAAGTGATAACACACTCTTTGGGATGCAGTTAGCCTTGATATTACTTGCTTCCTCTCGATAATATTGTAGATTCTATTTGTGTACTTCATCATCTATCACAGAATCTTGGAATACGTCAGTGCTAGTAAGGAAATATATAATATGGTAATCATCATTGAACACACTCGAGTTTGTGACGTTGTCTGGTATGGAAGACCTGAAAAGGATTTCAATAGTAAAATCATTACTCATGGGTGTGAATCTAGATGCTGCGTTAGTGAAGGTGTCAATGAAATAATTTTGAGAGAGAGGTATAGCAGTGATATTACATGCATTAAAAGAACTAATTAAGTTCCATACCTCATGTTGATAATCCTTTAAATGGGGAAACATGTAGTGTTTCTTACCTCTATGAAATTTATCTCCGAATCACCAAAAACTCAAAGGAATTTTACCTTAAGGTAGATAGCCTTCTTTAGGACCAAGACCAAGTCTTCATATTTAGCCATATTATTGGTGCATTCAAATTCTAAATGGTAGGATATAAGAGTCTTACGTTTTTCAGGATCAATAAGAATATATCCTGCCTAGCCCCTTCTTGTGACCTAGATCCATAGAAAAACAAAGTCCAAATGTTAGTACCTAATATTTAGTTAGTAAAACAAAAGTTATCTACTTCTACTATAGTACAATCATTAGCTTCAGTTTGAGTGCAATCAAGGAGTTTGGATTGATCGTCTGTTTGGATTGAAGATGGTTGCGTTGGATAACAACCATGACCAATCTCTAAAAAGTGATTTCCTAAAGAGGTATGAGAAAAATTTATTGGTTAATTCTTAACTTCAAGCTCCATTATCATATGTTTCATATGTGCCTCACTGTTCACCCTAATCTGGTTTGGATTTCCATTTTACGAAAGCCACAGGTGGGTCTACTCTATGGAGAAATAACCTTGTAATTTTGTAGATCAATCCCTGCTCATTAACAAACCATAAGATTTTGGAATATCAATAACAATAATATCGATGACCTGATGCAACCCAGGATTAGAAGCTAGTCTAATCATAACATATTTGAGCTCACCCTTTACCCTGACATCCAATCTATCTAATTGTATGATTCTAGTAGTGCTCTTTTTTGGGACAATGCTTATATTTTGACACACTAATTAGGGAATCATGTTAGAAGAATCACTGGAGTCTACTAAACAATTGTGCACATTGAAATTAAAAATTTCGAATGTGAGAAGGAAGGGTGGGACCTGGGACCTAGAATGTGACCCTATACTGGTTGCATTTATAACATACTTATTTTCAACTTTTCTTTCTGCTTTTGTTTCAGTATCCTTAAGAGTGTTTTCTATCATAGAGACTATCTTCTTCTGAGGGTTATTGGGATTGAGGGTGTCAAGAATAAGATCACGTTGCTAGGAAAGTGCACAGATATCAAACATAGAGATATTAGCCTTCATTTTCTTCAAATCTTCAATAATGTTGTATTCCAAAGCATGGGTTTCATATTTGTTTAGGGGTTTTCTTTCTTATGAAGTGTTGGGATTATTGTTGGCTGGTGCCGAAGTGCTTGGTTTCTGAGTAGGCATGGGAGGAATTATTTTCCTATGAGAAGTGACCAACTTTTAGGGTAGATGAGTGTTGGGTACTGCCCCTTTGTTGTGCAGATTGTAATCTTTGGGTGCAACTTTTTTGACCTGTGTATCCCCCACATAGATATCTTCAATATTTTCTTCATCTGAATCTAAATAATATTCCTACATAAACATAACCGATTCTTCCACAGTTTCATTCATGGTTTCTTCTTTTTTTATTTATTTGGCCTGGTCATCAATGGTTTCTTGTTGATCTAAAAATTGGTTGATGAATAAAGTCATGGAGTTGATCAATTGAGGACAGGTTTTCTTGGAATGGTTCTACTGGTGATATGAATAAAATTTGTCCAAGCAAAAATCATCCATATTTAATTTAAGTCCTGGGGTTTATGGTGGCTTGGGCCAGTTATCAGTCTTCTTAAAGAATGGACGAAAAGGTTTTTTCTTTGAATACCCTTCACCAACATTTTTTGAAGGTCTACTACTTCATTGGATACCTTCTTGACTAGCTTGACCACACTGTCTAGATCCTTAGGCTCTTTTTTAAGAGGTTTGGTTAAGAGAAAAGGTTTCTTCCCAATCACCTTAGTCTCTTCGACTACAGGGTGGCTACCTAAAGAAAACAACTCTTTCTCAACCTCTTTATCTTCCTTGAAATTACGGGCTAATGTGTCTTTTCCAACATGCTTAACAAACATGCCTATAGAGTGATGTAATGCCAAAGTATAGTATTTTATAGTCAAGAGATCTAGAGGACTAGTCTTTCTAGTGAAATTATTAAGGATAGTAGTGAAATGTTGGTTAAAATATTTTACCTTCTCCTTATTCTCCATCTTTAAGGAAACTAGTTCTTTGAATAAGGTCACATGAGTTTTCTCATCCCAAAATTTTCCTATGAAGGATTTTTCAAAATTGTTCCAGTAGGTTATGGCTCCATCTAGAAGATTAAAATACCATGTGGAATCCTTATTTTTGAAAGTGTAGGGAAAGAGTCTACAAACCACATCTTTGTAATGGATGTCAAGGAGTCGAGTGGCTAGAAATAAATTATTTACATGGTCTTCCAACAAGCAAGCTTTGTCTGGATAGAAATTCAAGAGAAGCCTTTCTGGATGTTTGGGAAACTCATGCATGGGTGTGGTTAAGATTAAAGCTCCTTGGTACATCCATGGTCGGATTACATTTCAATTGTGATCCATTCTGTCTTTTCAATCATATCTAGAGTGTTCACCATCAAAGTTGTGCTCAGAATCACGAGGAGTAGGACCAGGAGGTGTAGGAGGTGTTTGGTCTTAGGGTATAGGTATTTCTTACTGAGTAGTTTTTATCAAATCCTCTACGAAGTCAATAAGAATGTTGGACCGGTTCTTAGGTCAACCTATGTGAGTATTTCTCCTCCCAGGTAATGTTGAAGCTATGGGTAAGCAGCCAAGTAACTTGGCATATGGGCATGTAATGCACCTATTTTCAACAAACTCCTCGTTAGGAACATGATACCAAGATTTGGGGTTGGTTTCTATGCTACCAATAGAACTTTCAAATGCGGGGTTAGAATCCTCGAAGGCTATTTCCTGATCATAAGAGGTATGTGGCATGTGTTGTTGGATAGGATTATTATAAGAGGACTAGTTGTGTGTTTATCGAAAATTAACGCTAGCAATACAAAATCAGGCCCTCCTTCTAGTTCCAATTCTGTTGAGGTGACAAAATTTCACTTCAACAGTAAGGGGTGCTACCTGGCGTACGGTCCCAATTAGACTATGCACCATTTGGTTTAGGAGACCCATTCAAATTATGGCCTGGCTTCCATTACTAGGTTTGATGGGAGTTCGACTTATGGGATGACTCAGGTTCTACCTTAGTTCTCCAAGAAAACCCTTTTATCATTGGCCCTTCTGGTAAACTAGAAGGCTATGCCGCGCACAGAGTGCACAACACAGTCTCACCCGAGATGGATTATGGGAGACTGCAAGACATAGATGTATGCAGTCATGGAAGGGGTTGCAGGATATTATTTTTACTATTTCTACTATTTAACCATCCATTCTACTATCACATTTATTAGATCCATTAACTCATTCATTCATAACATTCATCCTGGATTTATATTCTAGTGCATGTTGTGAAAAAACCATTCATTCATCTATCTAATCATTCAACCATAATTGCAGAAATAGTAAAAACATTCAAATACATTGCAACATGAGGTTTTATTGTGGTTCACCCCCCCTGGGGCTACGTCCACAAAGATCTTCTGTTTCTTTCTTATTCATCAAAAGAAACTATGCGCATTATGTCATAGGATAATAGAGAGTAGTGAGGTGGACCAGGGTCACACCAAGATCCACATCTTGTGACTTGACCCTCAATTACATCTCCATATTGAATCTATCTAAGCTCCACAGCTCTCAAATCAAACTTCAATTCCAAAAAGGTTCTTCATACCAAAAATAGACTCAGACTCAGATTCTTACTTTAGATTGGATCTCTCATCTTTTGATGCCTCAATTTATCTTAGAACTCTTTTATTTATATTACAAAAATGGGTTAAAACCATTACAATATGACTCCAAAACCCTAACCCTAACATGGCTAGGTTTGTCCACATCTATGTTGGATTTTCGCAAATCCTGCCGCGCGCAATGCTTTTCCTCAAAATATGGTGCGCTCTCCTTATCCCTCGTTTGCTGCACCGTTCTCCCAAAAATTCCTTCTCCAACAAGCCCCCAACAATAACATATAGCTCTTCCCGAGCCATTTATTTCACCTTCTGCAGCGCTACTTCCAACGCATGAAACTTCTCTACCAATTCCATCACTTTCTTCTTTTCCTGCGTATTCTTTTTTGTAAGGGTCTCCATGACCTGCGTTGTAACATTCTCCTTTATCATTTGTGTGTTTTCTATGTGCACTTGTTCCATGTTGTATTTCTCTGTTTCCAACATTGTTATCATCTACTCTGCTTGCTCTTGTAGGGGCTCCAACTAAGCATGTCTTGCTTGTTTCTCCTCTTGTACAACCTTTACCTCGGCCTGAAGTTTTTTTATCTCCCACGTGGCCCCGAGTCTCAAGGATATGGCCATGGTCTTCTGCTTCTACTTGAGGTCATGTACTGAAATGCTCATTTTCTCTTCTGTCTGCTCCAGTTACTGGATATTTTCATTTTCTGCTAAGGTTGTCCATAACTGCGTGGTCCTTTCATATAGTTCTGATATCTCCTTGACTTCCAGCGTAATATGATTTTTTTGTTCGATGGATTTATCCTCCCTTTAATACCTAACCTATGGTGGTGTGGTTGGTGTTATTTTCTCCACCAATTCCCTTAACTCTTGCTTATACCCATCCATCTTCTACATGATCGTCTGTAACTTCTTGTCTACGCTTATTACCCTTGCTAATGCACTCTCCTGAATTGTATGGAAGACTTCTTCAAGTATTTTCTCCAGTCTCTTTGTGCACTATTTTTCTTCTTCTTGTTCCAGTCTTACCTCTGTAAGAACTGTCTCCAATACTTCTTTAGCTTCCCTGGTTATGTCTAGGTCTGTTGCATCTATCCTTTCCCTGGATGGTACTTCGTGCACCACACTTACCTATAGTTTATATAGGGCCTTTGTTGGTATTCTTGTTAATACCAACTCTAGTTTCTCAACATCCTTCATTTGTGTCTGCACCATGTCTTCATCTACTCACAACATGTCCTTGGTGATTTTGAAGGTTCCACTGGACACTGTTGTGATTTGGAATGTTGTCCCTTCGCTCAATGCTATTTGATGTTGTGTTGTCTCCTCCTTTTGCGACTTAGTCAAGTGAATCTACTCAAGTACATGTTTGACCTCTGTCATCTCTTGTATTATTATCTCCCTT
The DNA here is from genome assembly GCA_009831015.1 of Picea engelmannii. Taxonomy (NCBI): domain Eukaryota; kingdom Viridiplantae; phylum Streptophyta; class Pinopsida; order Pinales; family Pinaceae; genus Picea; species Picea engelmannii. The sequence continues at coordinate 134,949 of ML781710.1, forward strand.
TGTTTCTCTACCTCCTCATACTCTTTGACTGCGTGGTCTTAAAATTTCTCCGCGACTAGTCCTGCATCATCCTCGGTTATAATGTATTCGAGGACCTCTTGTGCACTTTCATCTTTTTTCATGCCCCACCTATCTGTACAAATGGCCTCTTTGGTGGCCTTGAATGTGTTGGCTGTGTTGTTCCTAGGGCCTCTGATATGTCCCCTCTTGCATGTCCCTCCTGCACAGGGATGTTTCCCTTCTTTTGTGCCGAGCCATTTATATCAGTTGCATGGTCCTTTTGCTGTGTGGATGGCTTGGGGATATGCTTCTTCTTCATTGTTGCACTTCCCCCTATTGGCTTCTTACTATGTACTGCACTCCTTGTATTCCGAGCTAGGGTACTTTTTGTTTGGGATGAAATTGCTGCTATCGATTGTTTGTCTTTGGCTAGCTTCTTACCCTTTGCTTTCTTGACTTGAATCTTCCATTCTTCTTGCCAATATTTCATCACCCACACAAATTCTTCTTCTGTGGTGCAATAACTCATCTGCAACCACTCTTTTGTTGGATCCCTCTTCGCCTGAATCCACATGTTGTGTCACAAGGCTTTAAAATTTGCGACTATCGTGTACTATTCCATCACCTCTGGTGGGATCCTCCAAGTCTCTGCGACCTTCTCCTAGATTTATTCAAGGTATGTCTTGAAGATGATGGTATTTTCTTGTCTGTATTTTGCAATGGTGTTGTTCCATAATGACTCATATTGCACTGTGCAACACCTTTCAGTTCTTTGCAGAAACATAGTGTACTAGGGGTTCTTCCAACCCACTAATGCTATCATAATAATGAGTCGGGAGTAATGGAACTTTGTTCCTACATCCTACGCATATTTGTAGTCATCTAAAACTGAGTTCAACAAATATGGTCTCTAACTTAGGATAGTTCCCTTTGTGCACTACACGATTGTTGCTATGACACCTGTTGGCATTTCCTCCTCGCGACATTTTCTAAGTAGTTTGCAGGACATCAATTTTTTGCTTTTCTTGTCGTAGGTTCATTGATCTGATTTATGATGATCCCCCTGAATCCTCTCTCTATGCCATATGTTTTTTTCATCTCCTCTTCCAAGTACATATCCTTGGTTTTATCATCAAGGTAATGTATGGGTTGTTTTCTATTGGTTGGCAGTCTTGTTATTTTCTCTATCAAATCCACATCGAGAGATACTTGTGTATCCAACCATAAAATTCCTCCATGCATGAATTCTAGAAATTGATTGACACAATACTTCACCTCCTTGCCCCTACTAAAGTGGGGGATCTCCAATAGGTTCATGATGTCCGTGTTGTACAACCCATGTATCCATTGATTTGGTTTCATGGTGGGAAACCCCTTTGCGCTGACACCCCTGCTTTCCAAGTAAACTTGTTGTGTGAACTCCAATAATTTTTCTGTGTCCTTGAAATGATGATCTGAATATATCAATATTTCTACGCACCCAAGTAAATATGCGATGACTGTTACCCCTTCTGGTATGCACAGTAACACAATAGTTAATTTTGGTTACTTGCGTGGGGATCTATGGACCTGATTTTTACCCTTCCCCTTTTGTGGCGCACTGGAAGGCCCCGATTCCTGATATGTGTGATCTGCCTCTTGTTCCTCTCCTCTAGATTCCTGTTGTGATGTAACTTCCTCGATCGGTATTTGTGCCTATTGGCTTTGTTCTGTGCTAGGTTGAGCCCTTATCTCATTAGACTCCGTCTGCTAGTTTTTTGGGATGAACTGCTGCTTGCATTGGGTTTGGATCTACCCCTATGATAAATGTATCAACCTGCATCTGTTCAGTTTGTTCTTCCACCAATGTGGGGCTTACTGGTTCTTGGGAAGGAATGGCATCAACATCCACCACTCCCTCCATCTATGCGGGGTTTTTGGCCTATGTCTTCTCTAGTGATGCTCTGTTGTTTCTGCGAATTCTTCGCGACATCTATCTTGGTGCTCTGAATTTTGGTGGTGCCATCGTGCTGGAATATCGGTGGGTTTGCATCTAAGATATCTCTTTTCACCTGCTACTCATTTGGGTTTTCTTCACTTCTCGTTGCTTTTCTCTGCGTTTGCTCAAATTCGTAATGAATCTTGTCGAACCCTACTTTGGATTGTAAAGACCTATCATTAATGCTCAAAATATTCTTGATTATGCCCCATTAACTGTCATAAATGTTTAAAATATTACTGTGCACGTTTCATAATTTTCGCACCTCATTTTTCTGGTGACTGGTTTTTCATTTCTCGACTGTTTCACTTTTATGGTGCACTGTAATTTTCCATTGTGTTACATCTCTGGAGCATTGGTCCTTCCTTCGCACAATATATTCATTTCTCATCTCCCTAATGTTTTGTCTATTGTGCACTATCATATTTAATTATATGTCTATCACTTATTCCTCTTAACTACTTCTTTTTGGTTTTTTCTTCATATTTTTTTAATTTTTTTCTTCCTTTTTCTTCTTTTAACTCCTACTATTTACAATATGTACAAGTCTACTTGCTGCATTGCAACTACTGAGAATTAGTGGGTTGAATTTACCTATACAATTTCAATTGACTACGATTCACCATTCCTTGAACTTCCTTTCCTGCTAAGTCTTGCAGCTATACAACACCTCCATCTGTGACAAACTTTATCTGATATGGCCCTAGCCAATGCATTCTGAGATTTCTTGGGTGCTGCAAGTACTTACTGTCATAGAGGAGAACTAGATGTCCTTTCTTAAAATTATTCTTCTTGATATGTCTTTCATGCCATGCTTTATCTTTGGATTATTGAACCTCCTGATGGAAACCTGCTATGATTATGTCTTCTTCCAATTCCATCAATTGGTCTAATCTTTCCTGTGTTGTGCCTCTTCCTGTCATGTCTGTAATTGATGCAATGCACATGATTGGCATCAAATAATCTAGAGGAACTGCTACTTCCTATCCATACACCAATCTGAAGGGTGTCTTCCCTGTTAGCTTCTTTCATGTAGTTCTATAATCCCAGAGTACTACTGGTACCTTGAAATCCCAATCATCTCTATTCACATTGCAAATATTTGTCAAGGCATTCTCCAAGATATTATTGAAGGCTTCCACTTTTCCATTTTCCTGAGGGTGATAAGGAGTGCTCTTCTAATGATATATCTCAAATTCATCAAGCATGGCCTCAATTGTACTATTGATGAAGTGAGTCCCCTGGTCACTCATCAATATTCTTGGGCATCCAAACCTTTTCACTATTGATTCAAATAAAAAGCGTGTTGTTGTCTCTGTGATGCAATCCTTAACTGGTGCTACCTCATCCCATCTAGTTAAGTATTTTCTCGTTGTAATAATATACCTTGCACCTGATCTTCTAGCTAGTGGGTTAATTGGTCCAACAAAATCTACTTTCCACTTATCAAACACTTGTAAAGTAACATGAGGTTTCAATGGCATCTCATCAATCCTGGATGGATTTCCAACTCTCTAGAAGACATCACAATTCTGGCAGTATTCCTTTGCATCCTTATGAACTGTCAGCCACCATAATCCTACATGCAATACCTTCTGTGCAATAGGCTTTCTTGCATAATGTCCTCCTGCAATTCCTTCATGCACTTCTGCCAAAATAATGGGTTGTTCATGCTCCATCACACATCGTCTTAGAATGTTTTATGCACCAAGTTGGTATAAATGACCTGCAATCAATTGATAATATGCATCTCTTACTACTAGGTTCTTATAATGCACAGTGCTAAACTCCTTTGGTGCAACTCCTGTACTCAGAAACTTAATGATGTTAACAAAATATTCATTAGCCACTTGTACTGAAAATAGTTGAGAATCAGGAAAATTATCTTCCAAGCTACTAGGTTCTTCTCCATTGGTTATCTTGGATAAATGATCTGGTCTTGCATTCAATATTCCATGCTTCACTACAACTTCAAAATCAAATTCCTGAAACAAAAGTATCCATCTACATATTATCCCCCCAACACTCGCTTATTGACTAAATATCCCAAAGAATAATGATCTGTAAACATATCAAAGTGTTGTCCTAACAAGTAGTGTCTATATTTCTACAGAGAATATAACATAGTTAATCCTTCCCTTTATGTAGTATTGTAGTTCTATTCTAAATCTGATAACTTTCTGCTTGAGAATGAAATAGGGTGATCCATATCACCTTCTCTTGGTTGTGTAAGTACTTCTCCTAATGCTATTGAAGATGCATCCACATGCACATGGAATTATTTTTCCCTTCCTAGAAATACTAAAATCAGCGCAATAACCATTTCTCCTTCAAGATATCCAAACTCTGTTGGCATTCATCATTCCATTGATACTTAGTTTCATTTTTCAACAGTTTCTCCATCGATGCAGTAATCTATGTATATCTCCTTATACATTTTATGTAATATCATGTATGACCCAATCTACTCTTCAACTGGCACACTGACTGTGGTGGTGGTAAGTTAACTATGACAACAATTTTGGCAGGATCCACCAACAGACCCTGTTTACACACCACATGTCCTAATAAAATTCCAAAAGGTGTGATGAAAATGCACTTCTTAACATTTAGCTAAATTTGACATTGTTTACATCTGTCTAGCATCAACCTCAATACTTCAACATGATCCTTCAGTAAACTAAATACCGTCCAATCATCCAAGTACACTTCCAAAAATTTATGGATGAAGTCCTTAAAGGCTTCTACTACTATCCTTGAAAAAATGGTTGGTGCATTTTTCAATCCAAATGGCATGACTGTATACTAAAATGAGCCCCATTCTGTAGCAAATTTTGTCTTATGCATGTCTTTTGGTGCTATCCTGATATGTTGATATCTTGAAATCCATTTGTAAAGGAATAAGCTTCTTGACCTCCAACCTTTTCCATTACTTCATATATAAATGGGGTAGGAAAAGGATCGTGTAAGAAAGCATCATTCATTTTTCTCAGACCCATGCAGATCCTAATTCCTCCTTGCTTCTTTTCCCGCACCATCACAGGGATGATCCACTCTGATTCCTCCACAGGTTCTATGACACCAACTTTTAACATCTTGTCAAATTCTTCTTTTACTTTCTCCTTGTATATTGGATTCATTCTGTATGGTCTCTGTCTTATTGTTCTAGTATTTGGTTCCAAGTGGATCTTCATATCTTCTGGTTCCTTGCTAAGCCTTTCATCTATGAAAATGTTGTTGGGAATAAGTCACTGTATTCGTGCAGTAACTCTGTGATCCTTTCTACTGTCTGATGATCCCAATAGTCTCCAATACTGGCCATCTCAGTGTTTTTTGGAGTTCCAATGTTTACCTTCTTGATCTTCAAAGGTGCATCATACTCTTCTGAGTCTAGCTTCAAACCTTCTACTTCCATTTTTCCTTCTATTTCTGGAATATGGATATTACGTGGGTTATCTTCATCTGGGTATTCTTCTTATACGACGTGATAACATGGTAATAGTTGTCTGACAATATGTTTCTTATTATATTTTTTTACAATATCAACTTCAGGTTCTTCAAATATTCTATCTCTTAGCATCTTCAACGCTGTATCTATTTCTAGACTCTCATGTTCAAAAGAAAATGTCATTACAAAACTCTGTTGTATGTCCTCCCAATTTGTAGTTTCTCCATGTTGTTCATGTTTTATGTACCGGTTCCTTGGGATGCATTATAGTGTGTGAATAAACTGGTGTGGCCATTTTTCTGGTGGTAATAGTCTCCACTGGACCATACATAGAGATAAATGTTCCTTGGGTTGTCCAAATCCATCGTACTTCTCCAAAAATCTGTTCTCCTGTTTTGTTCCAAATCTAATGCACAGTAATATCTTACACTGAAACCAGTTATTAATATTTTTCTTATGTGTTCCCCACCATCTTGCAGGTGTATCTTTCAAATCTATGTATAATGTAGGTAACCTCTTATTTTCCATAACTTCTACTTCAAAATTCATTAAGAATTCTTCTAGGTCATTCAAACCATAAAAATTAGGAGGTTCTCTTACCTCTGTGGAAACCCATCTTAGCGCACACCTCATTCTGGTGCATATTCTAGTAGATAAATCATGTAATCATTTCTTCCATTTTTCTAGTCTTGTGTTAGAGTTTGAAGCACATGAGCTAATACTCCTCCAACTGAGCATTCCATATGCAGTTGGGTTGATGTAATCTTCTTCATGCATGGTAGTTCTGTAAAGTTGATTCACATCCTCTATCAAGATATTATCTGTAGGTTCTATGTACCTTCCTCCTTCTGAGGGATCTAATGGTGCAATCACTCTGTACTCTCCTCATTCAAAGATCATTTTTCTTGTCTTCAAATTGATAATAAATTGGTTTTCAAAGTTCCAATCCAGACTTAATAGTGCTGGATATGGTGAAGTGTTGTCCACTATGTCAATGACTTCAAAATCTGCCATGATGCACACACCGTATAAATCTTCTGGAATTCCTTTCAATCTTGCAATTGGTACTACTCTGTTGATTTTCTAGTTTCAACTGAATGGATGAGTATCCCAACTGGGGTTCTCCCATAACTTCCCATGTCTTCTTTGGCAGAACATTGACTTCAAAGCCTAATTCTAGTATGATATCTCCCATATTGAAATCTCCTATGTTGGCATTCAACCTAAATTCTTTGCTTGTTCTTCTCTTCTTTCTGACTTGATTTACTGTCTTTACCCCTTCTTCACCATGATTACATTTCTATAATAGATTTTGCAATATTTTTAGATAATTTCTATCATTCAATAATTTTACACAAGACCCCTAAAAGTTGCTTAAGTTACTTACTTGCTATGAAGGCTTCTCTTTACTGGTCTAATTGAATAATCAAGGCATGTCATATACTGGTACATCATCTATTGGATTCGTTCCTGAAGTGGACACAATTTTTCCCTTTGACATCTCCTTCCTAGCCTCCTTAAATGTCTCATTTTCTTTGCATGCATCAAATTTATGTTCAAGTACCATATTCTTCCTGACCCACTAGTATTGATCATGATCCTTATTTTCTACATATTCTCCTGTCTTGGCTCCACCTCTAATAACTATGTGGATCTTCTTGTCAGCCTCTTCTTTGTTTTCCATAAAAATCCATTGTACATTCTGATTGGTCTGGTTTCTCTTGTCCTATATTTTTATCAAAAGAGTTGGACAGTCTTCTGTCTCGTGATTTGTTGCGCGACAAGACATATATGTTGTTGGTGGCTGTGGACAGTACCTTGCATAGTGTCCAGGTTTCTGACAATTGTGACATACAACTAGTCCTCTTCCACCTCCAAATCCTCTTCCACCACGACCTCCTCCTCTGAAGCCTTCTCTGTTTCCTTGGTTATCTCCACATGGTGTATTATATTGAGGTCCTTGATTATACTGTGGTTGCAGGTTATTGTACTGTGGCGGTGATACACACTGCTGTGTAGGTTTATATTGATGTTTCCCTTGAAACTGATGCACACTATACTGTGGCTGTGCTGCAAACTGTTGCGCATTATTGTACGGTGGTTGTGCTACAAACTGTTGCGCATTACTACATTCTAGATGCTGTGCAAGTTCAACTTGCACCCTGGATGTATCTACAATCCTTTCTTTCATTATTTCCAAGGTTCTACATTCACTATCTTCGTGTCCAACTGAATTACAAAAATTATATAATGTACTTTTTGGTATTGTCTGGTACTTATGCATCATGGGAAAATGGTAGGGATCATGTCCATGTACTTTAAAAATTTCACACCATGGTCCTCCTAATGGTAGGGGATTTGGAATCCCCCCTCCTATATAATGTGCATATAATGGACACTCGTTCTTATGATGACCTTATGTCTTGCATGTTGTACATTGAACATCTTCTCTCTTTTCCTTACCTTTATTCCGATTTAACTAAACTGTAAGGTTTTTCAGATCTTTCCTCAGATCTTCTACAATTGGGTCTGTATGTTTATATTGATTCTCTTCTAATTGCAATGTTTCTTGATAAGCCTCACCTTAGCTCTAGAATTTTTGTTGTCTTAAAGGATACTACAAATGTGGCAACAAAGAGTTGTCTGTGTTGCATATTAGTAATAGGAAATTTCAACTAACCTTTTAATCTTTTGAATTTCTGGTCAACCTCCCAGACCGATTCTCCTAGCTTCTACTTAATCTCTATCATTTCATTCATAAAATGGTATTTCGAACTTGGCTTCTAAAGTTCATTGATTAAATTCCTCTTTACCTCTGCGACAATCGCAGGTGCTGATGTCAGATTGTTTACTATGAGACCCATGTACCAGTCTAGTGCATGGTCTCAAAATGTGATGGATAACTACGCAACCTTTGTGTCTTCATCTATAATTTTCTAAGTTGTCTAGATATTTTCACATATGAAAAGATGCTTCTTTGGGTCTTTTTATTCTTCTCCTTGGAAATCAAGTAACCTGATAGTTGGATCTTATCCTACCATTGTGAAACTTGCTGAACTAGCACCTTCGTGCGGTGTAGAAACTTGACTGCTAATTGTTGAACTTAAAATTCTGCTAGAAAGTTCATTGGACCCTCATCCTGCAAAAATCCTTCTACCACTAATCACTTGCTGGGTAACTGGTCTTTCTTCTTCAGTTTTCTTAGTCATACATGGGGTTATGGGTTCCACACTAATTCAGATCTATATTGGAGAGCCTTCTAGTGCGCTAGACCCATGACCTCTAGTTTTACTCTAATGTGTGGCACAAAATATATCCTCAATCTGCCCCGTGGCACAAAGATACTGTACCTCTTCCCCATCCCTGAAAAATCCCTCTCACTCGGATACTTCGCTATTTTTACTATTCATATTATACTGTTAGGGTCGTCCACTGCGTGTCACACTTGCATTCCTTATGATTTACCTAGTTTGTCCCTCATCCATCATGATGGGGTCCATTTCTTCCTCCTTTTAGCCTCTCTCCAGAGCCTTATCCATATCTTAGATCCTCCTTAGTGCTTCCCCCAACTCCCCCATTCACGCAGAGTGATTTAGTTGTCTGATTCCATGGTCATCACACATTTATCATATAATAAGATCTTAATTGATGTGTACAATGACCTTATGTACCTCCCTCTTGGTCCCTTCAAGAATTCCTTCTCTGCAACAGTGTATGAATTTGTTGTATCTACTGCAAACTCAGTAATAAACCATGCAATAATACTGTCTAACCAAAAATACATTGTGCACATGAATTTATTATTAACCCTTTCCAACAACGCGATGTTCTGAGGGGTCCACTCTACATTTCTAATCCGATTAGTGGGATGAGTATCCTTTAACCTCAACAACCACTCTGGTAAATAGAAAAAAAATGCTTCATGTAAATTATTAAACACATACCTTTGTAGGTATTGGCCCGATGTATATCTATAACTTCTGGTATCTTTTTGCAAAAACTCCAATTGATTTGTTTCCAACCATCTTTCAATCTCTTTCTTCATAGGATTACATGGCCTGGCTATCCATTTTTACCACTGCATCTTCTTCATCAAACCCCCTTCCTGGATGTTCTTCTGAGTTACAGCCGACAACAGAACCATTTGTTGGACTTATGGGTTGACCCGGATTCTAACTTAGTTCTCCAACAAAATCCTTTTCACCATCGACCCTTCTGGTAAAACAGAAGTCTACACTGTGCACAACGCAGTCTCACCTAAGATGGCTTATGGGGGACTACAGGACGTAAATGTCTGTAGTCATGGAAGGGGTTGGGGGATGTTATTTTTACTACTGCTACTACTTAACCATGCATTCTACTACCACATTCGTTAGATCAATTAACTCATTCATTCATAACATTCATCCTACATTTATATTCTAGTGTGCACTATGAAAAAACCATTCATTCATCTATCTAATCATTCAACCGTAATTGCAGAAATAGTAAAAACATTTAGATACATTGCAACACGAGGTTTTACTGTGGTTCACCCACCCTGGGGTTACGTCCACAAAGATCTTCTACTTCTTTATTATCCATCAAAAGGCATTGCGCACATTACATCATAGGATAATAGAGAGTAGTGAGGTGGACCAGGGTCGCCCCAAGATCCACAACTTGCGAACTGACCCTCAACTACATCTGAGCTCCACAACTCTCAAAACATACTTCAACTCCAAAAAGGTTCTTCTTAACAAAAATAGACTCAGACTCATATTCTTGCTTCATATTATATCTCTTAACTTTTGATGCCTCAATCTATCTTAGACCTCTTCTATTTATATTACAAAAATGGGTTAAAACCCTTACAATATGACTCCAAAACCCTAACCCTAACATGGTTTGGTTTGTCCACATCTGCATCGGATTTCTGCAAATCTTGCCACGCGTGCTGCTTTTCCTCAAAATATGGCGTGCTCTCCTTCTACCTCGTTCGCTGCATTGTTCTCCCAAAAATACCTGCTCCAACAAGGGGTGATTAGATGGTTGTGACTGAAATGGGATGTGCAGATGCAAACTAACTAAGTGCAAAAATAAAATATAATCTTCTCTATCCTATCTTTGAGCAACTATTGTAACCAAATGAATGGCTATTAATGAAACTAATCCCTACAAATGACTTCTTCTAGGTAGTTGTTAAGAAGAAACAAGGTTAGACAACACATGCATATAGATAATATAACTAGATTAGTCTAAGTCATGAAATTAAATACATAAGCAACTCATTATCTCAGAACAAAATACAAGAAAGAGTAAGAAAAGCTACAATAATGATTTTGATTTGCATAAGAAAAGTCTATAAGAAAAATGACATTCTTACAACACATGTAAACAACATAGAATCTGTTGAATATAGTTTACATCAAGCTATCATCAACAAGAGTTCTTCTCTCTAATAAAATGGCCATGAGGGATTCTCAATATTAATTCTCAAAGTAGCTTTCAAATATACAATGTTTGAAGAGCCTTTACAAAATGGGCCCCTTTCTTTGGCCAGAGCATCTGGGTTCTCAATGATCCATCATTGCATCTTGTTCAATCCTTCCTAGATGGCGACGAATTGGACATTCTTGGCTTGTACCAAGATTTTTTGATCTATTATTTATGCAATGAGTAGCTTGAAGACGTGAAGGTTAGCGTACATGTTTTTAGCCATGTCAGTGATCTCTTCCTTGACCTTCTCAACACATGCCTTGAATTCCCTAAGACTTCCTTTGTCTTTCTTTCAATGCCTGACTTGTTCCTCCAACTCTGTGATCCTATTATCCTTTTCTTTATTCTTTTGAATTAGATCTTTGTGGTTCTGCTCCATTTCCAACATGAAAGAAGAGCTAAAGGATGCGATGGAAAGTGATTCTTCTCTTACGTCGTATGGTATAGGAGTCTATGTTATGATTGATCAGGGATTACCTTCAGTAACTGAAAACTTTCAGATTGTTGTTGCACAATTTTGTCGGTGGCCTTGTCAAATCGTAACTTCTTCAAATTTTCCACCTTGCTGGGCCTATAGGGTGTGTGAAGTCCCATCCCTAGTTCACTGTCTGGGAGGTGAAAAATAGTGAGGGGAACTTCTGCTGAGGATCTTGGGATTTCGGTGTCCATGGGAGAGGTATCATTTTTCATTGCATCTTCATCCTGTTTAATTTGATCTTCTGCAAATGCTTTCACTGTTGCCTCATTGACTACTTCTTTCTCAGCTGTTGTTGTCGGTTCTATTTCTACTACCACCATTGTTGATGTTGTTTCTACCATCAATTTTGTTTCTGCTGTCACCACTGCTACTGTTGCTACTACTGCATCCACTACTGCTTTGGATTATTCTTCCTTTCGTTTCTTCTCAGTAGCATCCTCTTTCTTTTTCTGGACTTTCTCTTGATTTGTTTGCTTCCTATCTGCAATTGACTCTTCTCCTTCTGTTGATTCAGAATGTGACATTGTTGTCATGGTTGCTGCTACCTCTTCTTCTTCTTTATTTTTTGGCTCTTCTTGAGCCTTTTCTTCATTTGAGATCCTCCCCAGAGGTTTTCCCTTCGAATTGGAGATAACTTCATGATATGTTCGGACACCACAATGGATTTATTATTCTTCCCACATGGTGGGTGTGTAATACCATCTATGTCTGTGCTAGGCACAATATTCCTTGACTAGGTTCTTTAGATCACGCCTTCAGAATCACTCTTCTCCGAAGAAAAATGATAACAAAGTGTCTAACTCATCTTGAGTATGTTTAACAACTCTGAAGGAGTATGATCTGGCCCATAATGGTAAAGGGGGCCAGATGACTTTCTTGTCTCTATAGAGTGAGGCTTTGACTCAATGGATCACAGTCTGATATGTGATATTTTGCAACAATAATTTATTAGGGATGAACCCGAGGAGTAGATGAGGAGATTCGATGATCCTTATGTATGTATCGTACTCTAGGAGATACCAATCTCACTATTATTCGCTCTATTTCATGAGCCTTGTTAGTCATGCAGGGCATATGTGCATCAAAGGTGAAATGGTACAGGGGAACCATAAAGTAATCACAAATTTTTTGATACTCGGTCTTGTACTTGTGCTCCCAGAGAACTTTGTAGTAGATGTGTATGGGAGGGTCAATTAGATGCTAGGCCTATCCCATCTTGGGATATTAGTGGCATATGAATACCATGCACAATAGGTAAGAGGACATGTGAAAGTTGGGAAAATTGGTGGGAGTGGTCTCCTTGGTGGATTTTATAGAGTCCTCTAGAGATGTTGATAGGATATCACCCCAATTGAAGGATGAACTCACATTGATGCAGTAGTATATGAGGGGCACAATGATAGTGTGAATTTTGATGCATCCTATTCACCATATAACCTACATAGCATTGCTATAATGTACTGGTACGACGTCCTCAACGAGCTAGTGGGATATTAAAATCTAGGGTCTTATTTTGAATGTCTTGTTAGGCTTCTACCAAAATTTTCATAAATATTTTTCTTTGAGTGGAAATTTCCTGATAAGGTCCTCGTTCAGTGAAAAATATCCTTTCTCGAAGTGATAGTACGAGGATATGTCAGATGCTCAAAATGATGATATGGGTTGTCCATTATCATTGAGGATATATCGGTTGTCCATGTCTACATGTTGGAATATCCACGAGATTGCATCTGCATGGGGGAGGACTGCTGCATGGGCTTCCACCCTATGTAACCTCGATTTCTGAATGTTCCTAAAGATCTTGAGTTTGTCTTCATCTTCTAATTCTACAAGGAAAATATGGTTCTTAAACATTTAGAAGACTTCACCCCATTTAAGTTAAGTCACTTTCTCTATAAATCCTATAGTGTCATCATAGATAGGCCCTGAGGTGTCTGCCTCTTCTTCTTGGTGGTTGTTTCTTGTAGAGGCCTCTGTCGTGGGAGATTTTCTTACAACGTTTTTGTGGGGTGACATGCTTGAATTTGCTCGAGAAATATCCATTATTAATACATCAAACCATTAGTGTTAAATAAGTAATGAAAGAAAGCATCAGGTGCTAGTCTATGCAATCGTGTTATTTTTTGGGATTTTAGGAAGAATTAGAGGGTTAATGAAAAATTTGTCAATGCGAACCTGTATCAGTGTCTAAGGAGATACTAGTACCAATATAGGGAGGTAAGTCATCATCTGAAGAGGACAGGATAATGGGTGACATGGTGAATGTTTTATTAAGATTTGGTTAAGTGTTCGAGGATACAACATTTTTTGTGTGTTGGTGTCGATGACACCAACATTGCCGACAAAGAGGAAGGCTTCACCAGCGTTGTTGTTGTCAAATGTGATAACAAACAAAAGTAGTATGAGAGGCGATGGTGTTAACCCCACTGATGAATGGAGAAGAGTATCAAAGATGATGTTTCCAGCTTTGTCGACATGGTAAAAGAGTATCGGCAAGGATGTTGTAAACTCCACCAATTAAGAAAGGTAAGTACTAGCGACGATGTTGCAAACTCCATTGACACGGTAAAAGAGTACCAACGAAAATGTTGCAAACTTCGTTGATACGGAAAGCTAAATACCCATGATGATTTTTCAAAATATGTCAATACAGAAAGGTAAATATTGGTGATGATGTTGTGAAATCCGTTGACATGCATTCGAACTCACAATTTGACTAAGCGTTCGATCGAGAAGTGCGTTGGTGACTACGGTTTGTGGGGGTTGATAAAGTTGAATCTAGATATGAGCTGAAGCCTTGGCCATGGTTCTGACCTGTATCACATGAAAGGGAGACCCCATCCAAGCCCCCAGTACAGGTTAAATATAAACGAGTTAGGACACAACTCTAAGGAAATAGAACTGAGTCCTAGGGACTGGGTTAGGGCATCGTCGAGGAAAAACAAAAGGAAGATTTATCACAAGTTTTGGCTCTTGGAAAGTGTAGGGAAGATAGAATAGGGTAGGTTATGGTGTGAGGATGTGAAAGGTTAGGGGAACCTAGATTTATAGAGGCAATGCATTCCTAGGAAAGTTAGAATGACGAGTCTACCTCCTATGGAGAAGAAAAAATTAACAATACTTAACCTAACCAAAATATAGAGAAGAGGACATGGAAAGTTATGGTTGGAGGCCTACCTAGTATAAATGACACACAAAAAACAAAGGGATGGATGATTAGTGTGTGTTCTCCTTTGGGTTTTCTCTTCACACATGCTAGATGGTTTTCTTGTCTCTATAGAGTGAGGGTTTGACTCCGTGGATCACATTTTGATATGTGATATTTTGCAACAATAATTTATTAGGGATGAACCCGGGGAGTAGATGAGGATATTTGATGATCCTTATGTATGTCTCATACTCTAGGAGATACCAATCTCACTATTATTCATTCTATTTCATGAGCCTTGTTAGTCATGCAAGGGATATGTGTGTCAAAGATGAAATGTTACAAGGGAACCATAAAGTAATCACAATGTTTTTGATACTCGGTCTTGTACTTGTGCTCCCAAAGAACTTTGCAGTAGATGTGTATGGGAGGGTTGATTGGATGCTAGGTCTAGCCCATATTGGGATATTGGTGGCATATGCATACCATGTCCAATAGGTAAAGGACATGTGAAAGTTGGGAAAATTGGTGGGAGTGGTCTCCTTGGTGGATTTTATAGAGTCCTCTAGAGATGTTGATAGGATATCACCCCAATTCAAGGATGAACTCACATTGATGCAGTAGTATATGAGGGGCACAATGATAGTGTGAATTTTGATGCATCCTGTTCACCATACAACCTACATAGCATTGCTATAATGTACTGGTATGATGCCCTCAACAAGCTGGTGGGATATTAAACGTAGGGTCTTATTTTGATTGTCTTGTCAGGATTCTACCAAAATTTTCATAAATATTTTTTTTTGAGTGGAAATTTCCTGTTAAGGTCCTTGTTCAGTGAAAAATATCCTTTCTCGAAGTGAAACTACGAGGATATGTCATATGCTCAAAATGATGATACGGGTTGTCCCTTATCATTGAGGATATATTGGTTGTCCATTTATACATGTTGGAATATCCACGAGATTGCATCTACATGGGGGAGGACTGCTGCATGGGCTGCCACCCTATGTAACCTCGATTTTTGAATGTTCCTGAATATCTTGTGTTTGTCTTCATCTTATACTTCTATAAGGAAAATATGGTTCTTAAACATTTGGAAGACTTCACCCCATTTAAGTGAAGTCATTTTCTCTATAAATCCTATAGTGTCATCATAGATAGATCCTGAGGTGTCTGCCTCTTCTTCTTGGTGGTTGTTGCTTATAGAGGCCTCTGTCATGGGAGATTTTCTTACAACTTTTTTGTGGGGTGACATGATTGAATATGCTCGAGACATATCCATTATTAATACATCAAACAATTAGTGTTAAATAAGTCATGAAAGAAATCATAAGGTGCTAGTCTATGCAATGATGTGATTTTTGGGATTTTAGGCAGAATTAGAGGGTTAATGAAAAATTCGTCAATGAAAACGTGTATCAGTGTCTAAGGAGATACTAGTACCAATATAGGGAGTTAAGTCATCATATGAAGAGGAGAGGATAATGGGTGACATGGTGAAGGTTTTATTAAGATTTGGTTAAGTGTTTGAGGATACAACATTTTTTGTGTGTCAGTGTCGATTACACCAACATTGCCGACAAAGAGGAAGGCTTCACCGGTGTCGCTGTTTTCAAATGTGATAACAAAAAAAAGTAGTATGAGAGGCGATGGTGTTAACCCCACCGATGAAGGGAGAAGAGTATAAATGATGATGTTTCCAACTTTGTCGACATGGTAAAAGAGTATCGACAAGGATGTTGTAAACTCCACCGATTAAGAAAGGTAAGTACTAGCGACGATGTTGGAAACTCTGTTGACACGACAAAAGAGTACCAACGAAAATGTTGCAAACTCCGTTGATACGGAAAGGTAAATACCCATGATGATGTTTTAAAATATGTCGATACAGAAAGGTAAATATTGGTGATGATGTTGTGAACGCTGTTGACATGCATTCGAACTCACAATTTGACTAAGTGTTCGATCGAGAAGTGCGTTGGTGACTATGATTTGTTGGGGTCGATAAAGTTGAATCTAGATATGAGCTCAAGCCTTGGCCATGGGTCTGACCTAGCTCACATGAAAGGGAGACCCCATCGAATCCCCCAGTACAGGTTAAATATAAACGAGTTAGGGCACAACTCTAAGGAAATAGAGCTAAGTCCTAGGGCTTGGGCTAGGGCATCACCGAGGAAAAAAACGGGAAGCTTTATCAGCAGTTTTGGCTCTTGGAAAGTGTAGGGAATATAGAATAGGGTAGGGTATGGTGTGAGGATGTGAAAGGTTAGGGGAACATAGATTTATAGAGGCAATGCATTCCTAGGAAAGGTAGAATGAAGAGTCTACCTCCTATGGAGAAGAAAAAATTAACAAAACTTAACCTAACCAAAATATAGAGAAGAGGACATGGTAGGTTATGGTTGGAGGACTACCTGGCATAGATGACACACAAACAACAAAGGGATGGATGATTAGTGTGTGTTCTCCTTTGGGGTTTCTCTTCACACATGCTAGATGGCTTTCTTGTCTCTATAGAGTGAGGCTCTGACTCCGTGGATCACAGTCTGATATGTGATATTTTGCAACAATAATTTATTAGGGATGAATACGGGGAGTAGATGAGGGGATTTGATGATCCTTATGTATGTCACATACTCTAGGAGACACCAATCTCACTATTATTCTCTCTATTTCATGAGCCTTGTTAGTCATGCAAGGCATATGTGCGTCAAAGATGAAATGGTATAGGGGAACCATAAAGTAATCACAATTTTTTTGATACCCAATCTTGTACTTGTGCTCCCAGAGAACTTTGTAGTATATGTGTATGGGAGGGTCGATTGGATGCTAGGCCTAGACCATATTGGGATATTGGTGGCATATGCATACCATGTCTAATAGGTAAGAGGACATGTGAAAGTTGGGAAAATTGGTGGGAGTGGTCTCCTTGGTGGATTTTATAGAGTCCTCTAGAGATGTTGATAGGATATCAACCCAATTGAAGGATGAAATCACATTGATGTAGTAGTATATGAGGGGCACAATGATAGTGTGATTTTTGATGCATCCTATTCACCATACAACCTACATAGAATTGCTATAATGTACTGGTATGATTTCCTCATCGAGATGGTGGGATATTAAATGTAGGGTCTTATTTTGAATGTCTTTTCAAGCTTCTACCAAAATTTTCATAAATATTTTTCTTTGAGTGGAAATTTCTTGATAAGTTCCCCGTTCAGTGAAAAATATCCTTTCTTGAAGTGATAGTATGAGGATATGTGAGATGATCAGAATGATGATATGGGTTGTCCCTTATCATTGAGGATATATCGGTTGTCCATGTCTACATGTTGGAATATCCACAAGATTGCATCTGCATGGGGGAGGACCGATACATGGGTTGCCACCCTATGTAACCTCGATTTCTGAATGTTCCTGAAGATCTTGAGTTTGTCTTCATATTCTACTTCTACAAGGAAAATATGGTTCTTAAACATTTGGAAGACTTCAACCCATTTAAGTGAAGTCACTTTCTCTATAAATCCTGTATGTCATCATAGATAGGCCCTGAGGTGTCTGCCTCTTCTTCTTGGTGGTTGTTGCTTGTAGAGGCATCTGTCATGGGATATTTTCTTGCAACTTTTTTGTGGGGTGACATGTTTGAATATGATCGAAACATATTCATTATTAATTCATCAAACCATTAGTGTTAAATAAGTCATGAAAGAAAGCATCAGGTGCTAGTCTATGCAATGATGTGATTTTTTGGGATTTTAGGCAGAATTAGAGGGTTAATGAAAAATTCGTCAATGCAAACCTATATCAGTGTCTAAGGAGATAGTAGTACTGATATAGGGAGGTAAGTCATCATCTGAAGAGGAGAGCATAATGGGTGACATGGTGAAGGTTTTATTAATATTTGGTTAAGTGTTCAAGGATACAACATTTTTTGTGTGTCGGTGTCGATGGTACCAACATTTCCGACAAAGAGGAAGGCTTCACCGGTGTCGTTGTTGTCAAATGTGATAACAAAAAAAGGTAGTATGAGAGGTGATGGTGTTAACCCCATCGATGAAGGGAGAAGAGTATAAAATATGATGTTTCCAACTTTGTCGACATGGTAAAATAGTATCGGCAAGGATGTTGTAAACTCCACCGATTAAGAAAGGTAAGTACTAGTGACGATGTTGGATACTCCGTCGACATGACAAAAGAGTACCAACGAAAATGTTGCAAACTCCACTGATACGGAAAGGTAAATACCCATGATGATGTTTCAAAATATGTCAATACAGAAAGTTAAATATTGGTGATGATGTTGTGAACTCCGTTGACATGCATTCAAACTCACAATTTGACTAAGTGTTCGATCGAGAAGTGCGTTGGTGACTACTGTTTGTGGGGGTCGATAAAGTTGAATCTCGATATGACCTCAAGCCTTGGCCATGGGTCTGACCTAGCTCACGTGAAAGGGAGGCCCCATCCAAGCCCCCAGTACAGGTTAAATATAAACGAGTTAGGGCACAACTCTAAGGAAATAGATTTGAGTCCTAGGGCTTGGGTTAGGGCACCGCCGAGGAAAAACAAAGGGAATATTTATCAACAATTTTGGCTCTTGAAAAGTGTAGGGAAGATAGAATAGGGTAGGGTATGGTGTGAGGATGTGAAAGGTTAGGGGAACCTAGATTTATAGAGGCAATGCGTTCCTAGGAAAGGTAGAATGACGAGTCTACCTCCTATGGAGAAGAAAAAATTAACAAAACTTAACCTGACCAAAATATAAAGAAGAGGACATGGAAGGTTATGGTTGGAGGCCTACTTGGCATAGATGACACACAAACAACAAAGGGATGGATGATTAGTGTGTGTTATCCTTTGGGGTTTCTCTTCACACATGCTATAATCTCTCTTTCTTTCTCTTGAAAATATGCAATGGTGAGAAGAAAGTACGCGGGGTTCTCATTTTATAATCTTTTCCCCTGGTACAAAATTTGAGGTACTAGAGGGGAAGGGTGGAAGTGTGTTGGTGTACTAGTGATGGTTATATTAACCTTACCGACATTAAGTTGTGGTATGCCAGCGAGGATCATGGGAACTCGGTTGTTGATAAATCTTTATGTAACACCCCCATTTTCAAACCCCAAACTAGCGATGTGTATTGTAAATGTAGTACGTGGTCGAGAGCCAAGTGATGTATATTGTAAATTTGATGTATGGCCGAGAGCCAATATGTAAATGATGTAAATTGAAATATAATGAATAAAATGTATCTCCAACTACAGATGGACGCGAATGAAGATTGGGGGATAAGTATCCACAAGAGAGGGAAGGGGTCCAAGGGGGAGAATTACCCATGTATATTAAAGAAAAAAACCATTCCTCATTTCCTTCTAAATGAACCTTACATTAGTTGTTGAGTGTTCTAGATCCCAATCATTGAATTCATGTAAGAGGGTTGGTGTGAGAATCACTTCCCATAGCTATTGAGAATATGGGGGGATGAGTACAATTAGCTTGGGAGAAGAGTGAAAGTCAAGCAAGCAAGAGAAAGAGAGGAAATTCATATGGGGAGGAGATAGAATTATGCATTCACATTTTTGCATGAAGAGCAGTTTTTACATGGATTTTTCTGGCCAACAATGGAGTTTTGAGTGTTGAAGCTTAAAGGAAGCTATTGTGGGCATGTGTGGATACTATTTGGAGTTGTATTCACACGGAGAAAGAGCCTACAAGCATGTGAGTGAATTTGTGTTCAAAATTCATCCAAGGAAGCACACGTTTTGCTGTTGGGTGAATTTGTGTTGCAGTTGTGGAATTCCTAAAGTCCTAGCAAGTAGAATTCATGTCCAACCATGCGGGAATCCCTAGAGGGGAGTGGAAAGGACCGAGGGAATATGAGCAGTGAAGGGGGATTCCATCCATTGGCTTTTGCAGGTTGAGGGCAAGTGTGTTGGTGGACTAGAGTTAGTTGAGAGTTTAACTATTGAAAGGGGACATTGGTCAGCCTTAGGGACCTCCATTTCTTGTGGATTCATAACCCCATCTCAGGGGTGTATTGCTGTTGAGAATTGGAACAATAAGGCTACTTTTGAGAGGAGCTTCCATCCTCTGTAGCGGGTTGCACATTTTATAAGATATGCGTTTTAATTTCTATGTTTACTCATGTATAATGTTGATATAGTTGTTGTGCAATTTACTCTGAAATCTATTTGGTTATTATTGCTTGTTGTGAGAAGAATGATGCATTTAAATCCATATTAACATGGTTGAATTTTTTTGTGTGTATTTGTTGTGCATAGTAAGAGTAATTATATTTACGTTTTTATTGAGTATGGATAGCTGAATGAGCTTAAATTTCATGCTCCATGTTATTTTCCGCATTAGATTTAGTATCATAAATTTTATTGAGTCATTTTAGTAGTGACGTGACTCAAATGGGGGTTGGGTACATTACACTTTATGTGTCAGAAGTGACCAAAGGAACCTTGTTGACATACCATAGGTTATGGTGGGAAGTGCGTTGATAACAAGGTCTATGTACCAAAAGTGTTAGCCTGAGCATTGTCAGTGTATTGGAGGAAATGGTCTAAAGCTTGTTGGTCAGGGATTGTGTATCATAAGTCATCACACAAACTCTTTCGAATTACCATCAGAGTTGGAATGAATATTTTCGGTACGTTAAAGCGTATGTCCCAAAAATTTGTTAAGTAACATGTCCTTCTAGTGTTTCAACGAGTTCATCACGAACTCGTCGATATTTCTTGAAATAAAAAGATTGCAAGTTAGAACAATCTCCAAA
Organism: Picea engelmannii; assembly: GCA_009831015.1. NCBI lineage: Eukaryota > Viridiplantae > Streptophyta > Pinopsida > Pinales > Pinaceae > Picea > Picea engelmannii. Next base: position 156,266 of record ML781710.1, read on the forward strand.
ATAAGAATGGGTAAACTTTAATGGAGATCAAGAAGATGAAAAGTCTTCTAAAAACGTTGAGAGGGTATTAAGAGAAAATGAGGGTCCCATTTTCTTGGTTGGAATTGACTCTACGAGCACGAACATAAGAAAAAGGGAATGTGTTGGTGCCTGACACAACACGTTCCTACTATCTCTCAGATTAATGTTGAACGCTGGAACTTCCAGGAGGGGTCAATTGTATCTAAATCCATGAGGGACCAGGTGGCATAAATGACATATAATTCACTTAAATGGTAACCGATGACTTTCTAGGATCTCATGACGTGGCTTTACATGTTTCTTCCAACATTTCCAATCTCTTAGAATGCATATGAAGGATTCCCATGACTATATCATATATTATCTAATTTCTTGTTGTCTGCTTTCTAGAGGCTTTAAAATGTTGGTGAAAGGAGGGAGACAAAGAAAATATAGAGGCTTCCAGTTGATTCAATGAGAGACAAATTTCCCACAACTCTCGTGAATCCATGGAATTGAAACCAAGGAGCAGATGAACTAACTAAAAAAAGATGTGAAGTCCTCAATTATCCAAAAAGGAAGACAATGACTCGAAAACCAGAGTCCATGGGCTCAAGAAGGAAGAAACCAGAGTGCTAGAAAAGGAGACCCAAAGGCACACAAACCCCTAACAAAGAGCATCAAACTGCCAACTTGAATTATGAAAATCCATGACCAGGTAAAGATGTAATATCCCACCACATAACTGTAGATGGTTGATGATGCATTCATAAGGAAGCATGGGACGAAAATGGGTCGTGCATGGCATAACTACTAGCCATATTCATGTTGTATGAGCCATTAAGGAAGATATACTGGAGCGAGTGTCCATATGTAACAATGATGGGGGTGACATGTTGAACCCTAAAATTTAACCCCATGATAATATAAAGTCACTCCCCCTTTTTAACATATTAAAATTATGTGGAAATAGGATAGAGGGAACCATGAGGTTAAGGGATGAATTAATCATTTCGAATTGAGTTAATGAATAAAGCTCCTTCCTGATGTTGAGAAGCTTGATTAGCACTATCATCAACTAATCCATTGTTCTCATGGAGTATGTGAAACTAGATGGAGAGGTCCTTGAAACCATATCATGTTTGATGATCACTTTGGAATCCCCTAGAAATTTGAGATGCTTAATATGCAAACTCATGGCTACCTTGAGACCTTGAAGTAAGGCATATGATTCTTCTCTATTATTAGAAAGTGTGTCAAGATTCCTTTCATAAGAAGATTTGATGGTTCCCCTAGGGTTGAGAATGACCCCCCCATACATGCCTCCCTCATATTTCTTTTACCTACGCCATCAAAGAAAACTAAGAAACATTTTTCATGAGAATACCAATCCTGGATTCCATAGGAGTGATTCAAAGCTTCCATCATGAATTGGGATGTCTGATAGGAACCTCAAATTTGGAAGAGTCAATATTAAATTGGAGCCACCATTCTATCTTATCCCACTCAAGTGGTTGTTGAGAAGGACTGCTCACTTTTTTTACAATGAAATGTTTCACCAACAATACTTTGGCTTGGATGGATACCTACTCTTGGGATATTAAGTGGTGATTGAAAATGGCTCAGTTGCATGAAAGACAGATCTTCCAACATATGTATTTGGGAGGGGGTGACCATACTCTCTTGAATAATGACTTGTCCTTGAAAGTTCCCTTATACAAGCTGTCTCATTTGGAAAAGAGACTGTTCCAATTGAAAAGGTGTTGATAATGATGATAAATTCCTGCAATAACACTTTCCTAGACCCATAATGTATAATCATAGTTTAAAAAAAGATGGCAAGAGGTTTTTTCTGCTTTTTTGCATAAGATACACCATGAAGGCCTGTACCAACCACGTTTGATCAGATTCTCTGATGTGAGTAGTTTCCCTTGAGCTATAATCCAACAGAAGATGTTGGTTTTTGGGATTCCATCTTTATTCCATATTTCTTCCAAATGAGAGACTTATGAGGGAGATGATCTATAGACAATTGAAAATGGTATCCTTGCTTGACCGAGTAGTTTGAGTTTCCCCATCCTCTATGATCTTTGAGAGAGGCTCTCTGTGGTGCACATCCATTCAATGATGTTTCTAGAAGTATGGTTAGATGAAATATACCTTGGGGAGGGGTGACTGAAATTCCATCCTGCTCGAATTCCCAAGTTCGTCCAAGAAGAGAAGTAAAAAAGGGAGACTTTACCTTGGATATTAAGCCAATGATGAAGGGGTAGAAGATCCATATTTACATTGAGAGGTGGTCTTCCCATGATACTATCCATCCAAAAATTTATAAGCTTTCCATTCCAGGAAATCCAAGTTAAATTAAAAAGTAGAGTGGATTGGGAAACTATGAGTAGTTTCTAGATAGGGGAACCTTCTTGCTAAGGTAATAGATGATATAGACTTCATTTTTGTGGACCTTCAAGATATTATTTTTGAAGAACCTATTTCCACCATTCATACCTTCTAGTGATGAGTCGCTAGAGAAGTTTATCTCTTGGTGCTAGGTTCATTACATAAGGATATTTAATTCCTAACCCTTCATACAACTTCAGAGCTCGAATTGTAGCCCAGTTAACCAAATAATACCACTTTGTATTTTTCATTCCTCCTTGCCACATAAATTTCGAATTTATTCAAACATCTATCCAACAATCCATTTGGGAGAAATAAGAGAAGAAAATTGAAATATTGGTAATGCCGAGAGATCGGACTTAATCAACACCAATCTTCTTGACATATTCAACCAATGAGCTCCCCATTGTTTGAAATTGTTCTTCATCTTTTCTATAATTGGATGCCATTGATGTTTAGTGTGAGTGTGAAGGCTTATTGGCATTCCCAAATATTTGAAATACTTCCAGTCATCCTTATTAGGGAAGGATAAAATCCTTGAGGTGAGTTTACTTACATTCCCCCTAGACACTTTCAAGAAGAGATCAAGAAAATTTTTGAAACGATATGCCTCAATAGTGGAGGTGCCACCTAATAGGATGGTATCATCAAAAAATTAGGAATGATTTATGCCTTTGAATCCCCTTACCACCTGGATACCTGGAAGGAAACCTTGGAGATGCTCAAATTCCAACTTTGTGCTGAAAAATTCAGCCATTATTATATACTATAATGGGGAAAGAGGATAGCCTTGAAAAATCCCTATACCAACAGAGAAAAATGAGGTGGGACACCCATTGAATAAAGGACAAATTATGGGATTGTTGATATAAGCGTCAATCCAATGGAGAAATTATGGACAAAAACCAAATTAGATAAAACTTGAAGTAGAAAATAATGTCTTACTCGATCAAAGGCATTGGCCATGTAAATTTTAATAGCCATGCCTTTTTCCTTGTGAATCATGCTAGAGCGGATAAATTCTTGGATAAGAATAATATTGTCAATTATTTGCCTTTGAGCCATGAAGCCACCTTGGTTCTCTAAAATCATCTTTGGGAGAAGGGGTTTTAACTGATTGGAAATGACCTTGGATAAGATATTATAGGAGGCATTTCAAAGGGAGATTGACTTGAACCGAGAGAAGGAGGAAGAAAGGAAAGTATAATTGATTTCACCTCCCATTCTAAAGGATTTATGAACATACTTGAGCATGCAAATCATGTCTATATTGATCAAGTGCCAACATGAGAAAAATAAATGAATGAAAAATCCATCAAGGTTGGGGGCCTTGTTTGGGTCTAGACTCCAGATAACTGATAACAATTCCTCTTCTTTAATTTCCTAAGTGAGGGTTGCATTGTCTTCTGGGGAGATGATATGTGGAACGTTGGGAAACATTTATAATACCTCTTCCTAATATGCCATGTCCCCATAGGTATAGAGCTCTTCATAATGATGGAATACCTCTGCTTTTATTTCGTTAATGGAATGGAGAATTGAGCCATCTCTTGCCATGAGTTCCCTGAGATTATTCTTCCACGTTCGGTCTTGAGCTTACTTGTGGAAGAAGGATGTATTCTTTTCCCCATCATGGAGCCACAAACTTCTAGATTTGAGTCTCCAAATGGATTCTTCTATATGAAGGGCCCTTTGATGCACTAGGAAAGCTATCTTTTCTTCCTGAAGGAGGTCGAAGGACAACAGATCAATTTCAATTTTATCTTGAATTTGTTCCAAAGTTTATTTGGCTTTGAGTTTCTCTTGATTAGGGTTATACAACTTGACTTTTTTCCAACGTTTGAGAGCATTTTTAGTAGATTGGATTTTCTTCTCTCAGATGAAGGTAGGGGAGATATTGACCCATTGATGCCAAGCTTCCACGATTATTTCCATTAGTTTCTCTTTTTGAAGCCAAAGAGGGTTAAATTGAAAAGGAATAGGTCCCAAATTCTAAACTTCTTGAATGTCAAGATGAATGAGTCAATGATTCAACATTGACCAGTGAAAAATGCTTGATTTCACTGTATTTGAGGCCTCCAAGAAATTGTCGTGAACCAAAAAATGATCTAATCTAGCTGCTATGTGACTTGGCTTGAGTCTTTTGTTGTTCCATGTGTATTTACCATCAGAGGGTTTGATGTCAATAAAATATTCATAAGCAATGACATCTTCCATCCACTCTCTAAACTAATCTTGGACAATGCTTCCCATTATTTTCTCCTACCCATCGAGGGTGGTGTTGAAATCTCCAATGATGATCCAATTCTTATAGATTTATTTTTCACTTAATGATGCTAATGAGTCTCACCATTCCAACTTTTCCTCGTAATTCATAGGAAGATATACATTGATAGTGGTAATTTTATCCCCGGACTATCGATGGATGAAAGAAGAACATAACCAATGGTGAGTATTGAAGCTGTAATCTAGCTGAAACATGTCATGATTCCATATGTTGCATAATCCACCAGAGGATCCTCTAGAATTGACAACGAGCCCCTTGCTGCAATTCCAAAACTTCTTACTTATTTTTAGGGCCTTAGAAGCCCTGAGCTTGGTATCCTGGAGTAGAAGGATCGAGGTACGTTCTAATTTTATAATATCTTTCATTGATTTTGATTTTACCTGACTACCTATCCCCATAGAATTCTAGGAAACTATTATTAACTTCATTTCTTGTTAGATTTGTGAATCCATCGCATTGGAGGGTTGGATTCACTTTGATTTATGGTCATTTTGGGCCCCATACCATAATTTTTTAGGATTCCCTGTCTACCCAAACATTTTTCATGCTTGACTTCAGATTCTTTCCTTTCCATTGAAACAAAGTTACCAAGTTAAGGAGAACTCTATAGAGTTCTCATTTTTTAAGAGGTCACATTTAGTGGATATTCTCACTCCCGAATCAAAAAGTGGTGCTACCGGTGATCTAGGTGGATATTGATGGCCACCCATCTAGTTCACTGGTTCAAAACACAATTTTCCATCTTGGAATTTTTTCTATGGTTTTTTGGGTCCTGAACTTCCAGGGTTGTTTTAAGGCCCTAAATGAAGTTTTTTTGGTGCAACAATGCCAAATAATTCATAGGCACATATACATTGATAGTGGTAATTGTGTCCCCTAACTATCAATGGTTGAAAGAAGAACATAACCAATGCTGAGTAATGAAGTTGTAATCTAGCTGAAACATGTCATGATTCCATATGTTAATCCACCAAAGGCGCCTCTAGAATTGACAACGATCCCCTCGCTGTAATTCCAAAACATTTTACTTATTTTTAGAGAATCAAAAGTCATGAGCTTGGTTTCCTAGAGTAGAAGGATTGCGAGACGTTCTAATTTTATAACATCCTTCATTGATTTTGATTTTACCTCACTACCTAACCCTTTAGAATTCTAGGAAACCATTATTAACTTCATTTCTTGCTAGATTTGTGAATCCCTCCCATTAGAGGGTTGGATCTACTTTGTTTTATGGTCATTCTAGGCCCCATACCATAATTTTCTAAGATTCCTTATCTACCTAAATATTTTTCTTGCTCAACTTTAGATTCTTGCCTTTCCCTTGAAACAAAGTTACCAAGTTAATGAGAACTCTATAGAGTTCTCATTTTTTAATAGGCCACATTTAGTGGCTATTTTCACCCCCGAATAAAAAAGTGGTGCTACTGGTGATCCAGGTGGATATCGGTGGCCACCCACCTAGTCCACTGGCTCAAGACACAATTTTACATCTTGGCAGTTTTTCTACGTTTTTTCGAGTCCTCAACTTCCAAGGCCATTTGAAGGCCCTAAACGACGTTTTTTTGGCACGACAACGCCCAATAAATAGCCAGAGTCATGTATTGGGCCATTCGAAATGTGTACTTCTTGACTAGACCTTTCCAATGGTATACCGAGCGCCCAAAATGGAGATAGTATGGAAAATTTACGCACTCAGGAAGTTGATGTACCAACTACCCCCATCGAGGCTTAGAAACCTTTTGGCGTTTCATCTCTCGAGGTTAGGGTTTTGGATGTTTAGGGTTTCTCTCATTGATGCTTTATGTTAAAAAGGATTTTGGAGCCTCATTGCAATCCATCTTGCTAATGCGCGTAGCAGTCACATCTCTTCTCAAAGATAATCTACCACCATTCTAGCGAGTTTATTTCACTCTGTATTTTTGTAGTTCATGCAGATTTTAGTCATTAATAGAAATAGAGTTTTACTATATTTCTCTATTTTCTATCATATCTTTGTGTTTTATTTCGTTCACTCAAAAATACGAATGAACCGGTAGAACCCTCTTTTTGAGGATGGTTAAAATTCCGACTTTTCTGAAATTGCGGCTTTGACAATATAACAAAAACCTTAAAATTGACCCTCAAATTGAAAAGTGATGCTACTTGTAGCACTAATGCGTTTTTTTTAGTTAAAATTATGAATTTGTTGACACTATGGCATTGACCATTAATACTTTTGTAGATAAAAAATTCAAAATCAATCCTTAAATTATTACTTAAAAAATTACTTATGTATTATTTAAAAAAAAATTACATTAAAAAATAAACAAAATGATAAAAAACAAACTCCACAGTTAATGTTTTTTTTTGTTTGTTTTTTTTTTAAATGAAAAAACACACTATTATTTTTTTAATAACCAAAATTTAAAATAAAATAAAAAAATTATAAAAAAGGTTAAAAATAAAATAAAACAAAAAAATTAAAATAAATTTTAAAAAACCCCAAAATTCGATATATATAAAATAAAAACGCACCTAAGAATATATATAACAAAAAAAATTTAAGAAACAAAGTTAAAAAATAAAAATAATTAAGAAAAAAACAAGCCAAAAACAAAACAAATTTAAAGAACCATTTAAAAAAATTACAAACAATTTTTAACCCAAAAATAGAAAACAATTTAAAAACCAAAAAACCAGGTCAAAAATCAATCTTAAAAACCAAAAAAAAATCCAAAAATGAGGCATTGCTTAGGGAAGGGGGAGTCTTGGAATCGATCCCCCACGCCCACCGCTACCTCGTATCTCCTCCCTCTTCTCCCGCAACACCCTCTCCTATTCTCCCCTCCCCTTCCCTCCTCGTGCTCTTCCTCGCCCCTCTGCAGATCTTCCAAGCAAGCTACAGGTTTAACCCCTCGAACAATGCCTCATTTTTGGGTTTTTTTTCTTGGATTTTTAGATTTTTTTTTAATTATTTTTTGGTATTGTTTTCCAATTGGTTTTTTTAATTTGTTTTTTTTTTTATTTTTTTTTTTATTTTTTGTCAAATTGTTTTTTAAAATTGGTTTTTTTATTTTATTCTTTTAATTTTTGGTTTTTAAATTGTTTTTTTTAATAAATTTTTTAATTAAAAATTGTTTGTAATTTTATTTTTCCGTTTTTTTCTAAAATGGTTTTTTACCTAGTTTTTGGTTTGTTTTTCTTATTTTATAATTTTTTTTTGCTAACTTTTTTTCTTAAAATTGTTTTTTTTCAAATATTTTTATTTTTTATTTTTTAATTCTTTTTTGGGTGCGTTTTTTGTTTTTCCAATTTTTTTAAATTTAAAATTTTGTGTTTTTTAAAAAATTATTTTATTTTTAACTTTTAACCTTTTCTAATTTTTAATTTTATTTTAAATTTCGATTATTATTATTTTTTAATGCATTGATATTATTTAAAAAGAAAAATGTTTGACTAATGAGTGTGTGTTTTTTCATTTTGTTTATTTTTTGATGTAAAATAAAAACAATTAATTCATAAGTAAATTTTCAGTGACAATTTAAAAGTTGATTTAGAGTTTTTTTTTTTATCTATAATGGTACTAGTGGTTAAGGCCACAATGTCAATTAAGTCATAATTTTAACTCCAAAAAAAACATTGGTGCTACTGATAGCATTACTTTTTGATTTGCAGGTCAATTTTAGGGTTTTTGTCCTATTGTCAAGGTCAAAATTTCAAACAAGTTGGAATTTTAACTATCCCCCAAAAGAGGGTGTTATCAGTAGCACTACTTTTTTATTTAGTGGTTGATTTCAATGTTTTTGACTCAAAAATATGGATTATTTGGGATATAGTTCTCTTTTTGAGGTCACAGTTCTCATTAAGTTGGTAACTATGTTTTGAGGGTTTCCTACCTCTTCACTTGTGGGACTTCCCACCACCTAAATCATCCTCTGATTCATCTTTAGAGAAAAAATCAACTAGGCCAGGGGGGTTAGAAGGAAGAGAGGTAGTGCGAGAGAAATGAATGGGTCTATAGGGAGAAGGACTAGATCCCTCAACATGACTAGAAGGCCAAAGAACTGGAGAGACATGTAGAGCGGGGTCAAGGGTTTTAATGGGGGGAAGAGGGTCATGGAGGGGGACTGACATAGAAGTGGGAGGAGCCTGAGGATCCAGGGAGTTAGGAAAAGAGAGAGCATCATACATATTATTTGAAGAACCAATGGTAGACTCAGAATTCCCATAAGCCATGGAAGAAGACTTGGGCCAACTTGAAGTGGGAGGAGGAACAATAGGTCACTTCTAATCACAAGAATGTCCATTCTAGGTTCCACCACCAGGGGGTCCATTCTTTGGATTCGGGGCCGATTTGTATTGCTTGGGATTATTCGACTTTCTCGTTGCTGTTTTCCATTGTTCCTTAGGATATGGTAGCTCTAGTTCCACATTTTCCTTTTTAGGGAAATGCTAGGGGAAGTTTCTGTATTCATGGTAGTGCCAACATTTGAAAGGAAACTGCTCATAGTCCACTTGTTGCAAGTATTTCCAATTTTCAAAGCTCAAGAGAATATATTCAGGAAAACATTTATAACATATACCTCCACACAAAGATGAGCACAAGAAAAGATCTAATCCTTTGGGGCTGCACTATCAATATATTTCATGAGAGAGTTACCCATGGATCTCAAGATGGATGCATTCCAACAGTGAAGCATAAAATGAGGTAACCTAACCCAGAAAGACACTGTAGAGGGAATATCATTTTCTAGATTAAATTTTCCTGTCCATTGGTTTAGATACATTCCCTTGGATCTGAAGAAATACATCTCGTTGTGGAAGATGAGATCCCCATCTTCCTTTGATTCAAACAGGAATGCATAAAAAACTTGACTGCAAAAGAAATGGGACATATTTCCCTTGATCAAATGATCCCATTTTTTCGGAAGCCATATGGCCATGGCTCGAGGAGATGACCAATGTCTAGTAAATTGGCCAATGAGACCCTTATTGTAAATATTCATAGCCACATGACATGATATCGGGGGAAAGATTCTTCATGAAACACGTTGGAGCTAATTTCACCGAAGTACCAAGATTTTCCTCCAAGTGTCTGAAAGCTTTTTTGATAGAAGGAGGAGGGGAGCCACCACTCCCCTTAATTGAGTTAGGAATTGTAGAGTGTAGTAGCGGCTAGGGTATTTTTGAGGGTTAGGGAAACTGTAGAGTGAATGAAACTTTGAGATAGGAGAAATTTGAAAAATAACAAAATGTTAAATTGCTTAAGACATTTAGAAAATGGTAAGGCATACAAATAGATGAAGATTCTTCAAAAACCTTTAGTTGTGCATACATCATTGAAAAAATAAAAGAATTTTATTTTAAAGATTAAGAGTTTGCATTTAGTTGTTCATTTTACACTTTTTACATTGAATAATAAGCTCAATTTGATAAAATGAAAATGTTCTTACAAGTAATTTTCTACAAAAGTCTCTAGAAACATCACTAGTTTCACCTCCACTTCCCGAGTAAAGAACAACCGTTAAAATGAATGATAACTTAAAATAACTAGACTTTTTCTTCTATAGAAACACCAACTAGTCTAGGTGTAGGGCCTTGGGACAGGTTAGAGAGTTAACTCTCCAAGGCCACTGAAATTCAAACCTAGATATTTGACTTGTGAGTGATTCAAATGCAATCTCACATAGGTGTTGTTGGGGAAGCTCCTCTAACATAGGAGTTAAGCTCTAGGTCATGTGAGGATAAGTGAAGGGGATATCTAATCTCTCACTTGTCTAAGCATCTGTGGATTGTTGCGTATTTGGGGGTTTCCTGAGTACCGCTTGGCCCCTTGAGGTGCCAGTTCTTTTGGGAGCTTTGGGCCTAGATATCTTTCCCATACATGCAATTTTGATTGATGGTGGTTCCCCCTAGGATTTGATTGCGAATTGGTTTCAAGATTTCCATTCCAAGGTTCTACATGGGTGAATACGAAGGGAAATATTGTGGTACCCGAGACAAATGACATATCACCACCTCGACTCCTTTGGAGGGTGTTCATCTTCATGAGGACACTTGCACCATAGGCGAATGTTGCAAGAACATTATCTTGACTATTTCTCATTCCTTCATTGATCGGTATCTGGAAGGAATACCGTTGAGAAATCGCATATTGACTTTCATAGGTGGTTGGACACCAAGATTTTATAAAAGATCCACAAATTTATATCCATGGTATCCTTTTGTTACAAGACCTACGATGCAATTGTATATGAAACACACAAGCATCAAATAATATAGTTGCACCAAATTAAGTATGTCAAATAATTTTACAGATATAAACAAATCAACCAACATCATTACTAGAACAAACTCCTAGTATTAGATAATATTGCATGGTGTATGCGGTTATGCCATACAATGTACAAGACCTCTTTGTCAATATGGTTCTTGATACATCATATACATCTATCCCTTCCCATAATTTCTTTAATTCATCAATCAATGGTTGGGGGTAGGAATCAAATCTCTTCACTTGTCTTCTACTAGGGATCATAAAAGCTAAGATAAGATGTTCATTCTTTACAGAAAACCATGGAGGGATTTTTTTATTGATCACTTCCACTAGCCAAATGAAACAAATGGTGTTTTGGAGGGAATACAGGTTAACTCCATCCATGTCTATTCTCAATAAAATGATTCATAATTCATCCTTGAATTTATTGGCCATATATCATTTATATTCTTCACGACTATTGAATTAGTTGGGATCCACATAACTCCATCCTCACTTATGTGCCAAACATGCCACCCCTGCAACATGACTAATTCTTTGCAATGTAAGAGCCTTTGAATCCTTGGGATTATAGGGTTGTTCCTTAATATCTTATGAGGAGGAATATGTTCCTTGCCCTTGTTTTTTTTTATTTTTGATGCTTGTCATGCTCACATCTTGGACATATATATATTTTTATCATATTCACCTCTATATAGAATGCAATCATTTTAACAAGCATGATATGATATGTACTCAATGCCCAATTTTTTTTTATCAATTGCTTTTCCTCTTCATCGCTACTAGGGAGGACATTGTTACTTGAGAGTACCTTATCTTTGAGTAACCTACAATTAGTGGGCAATATAAATGTACATTTTCATCAAACATACATGAACTCGCTTTTGATTATTGATTGTGGGATAGGATTCATTAAAATACAGGGGAATTAATTGTTAGTTACCTTAGTAGTGCAAAAAAAATGCATTTGACATACCAAGTATTGATTTCAAGATGTACAATAACATTGTTGTCCCTAGTTAGGTAGATCTTGACCCATGTCTAGAGAAAGGGTTGATGGAAGCATATTTTAGGATTTTGAAGAAGGAATCAACAATATGAACATCATACCCTAGCTCATCTTGCTAGAGTGCATGTAACAACATTCCCTCCATGGCATTAGTATCCTGTAAGAAACAATCCATACCCACATTTATATTATTATCTTTGTCCCCAACATGTGAAGAACTAATGTTATTGTAGAATTTTTTAATTGGTGACTCAGGATGTAGTGCAAGTTGAATAATTGGTTATTTTAACCATGCTTGGTATGATTTATCTATGAGTTATACTTTTTTAGCAACCTTCTCTAAATTTGACATCATAGTGGGGTATAATGGTAGATGGTAAACATGTCACATGTCGTCAAAATATTAATTGAAAAAATATCAAACATTAAAATTGATGATATTAGTAAACACAATGCATTTAGTATGTTCAAACATTAGACCAAACAATTATTCGAAGCATGGATTTTTTTTCCAATAACACACATGCAATCAATCACTTTATAAAGCAATTGTCGAATTAAACAATACGTTTACATTAATTCCACTAAAAATTAAAAAGTACAATTACTTAATGATGTTTTCTTATGACCCAAGGGGATGTCTAAAGGCATTCCCAATGTAATTCACCTTTGGCAAGTGGTTAGTGGTATACAAAAGTTATAGTTTATTAACTACTCATCGCTAAGAGACAAACTACATATAGCATGCACACAACAACAAATCTTGATGCCTTCCTTTTCATAAATATTTTTTTTCATTCAAGTGTTCTTGAAACAAACTATTTTCACTGAACAATGAGAATATATGGGTATTTATAAACCTTGCAATGTTCCCATGAGTGGTTGGATGACCATCGATATATAACAAGTTCTTCCTATTAATTGTTTTGGAAGCATAACAATTTATGCACATAGTGTACATAGAAATGCTATATTTATATTTAACAATATTCCAGTGATCAAACCATGTATAAAGGGGACCATAGAATGACATAAGTGCTTCTAATTATTTGGGAGGAACAATTATATGTGAAAATATAAACAAACCAAGATTTTCACATCTATTTTAGACTTGGAAATCATGTGATTATTACCACGAAAGGAGAATTATATTCCAAGATTAGGCACAAGAATGGAAGATATCCAAGCATCCTACTAAACACACTTATAATAGGTTTGGTATTTACTTTATAAATGGATAGGAAGAGAGAAGTCATCAGTACCATCCAACAATTGAATTGACCTTGGTGTGTACTTGGAAATTTTTTCTCTCTCGCTCGTACAATTTTTTGGATCTCACTGTGGAGATATTTTTGTTAAATATAGAAAAGTCTTAAGCAACCTCAATTGTATTCACTCAAATACTACAAATATATAGTACAATGGACGATGCCACCTCATATAGATATTTTCTCTATATCCTAAAACCTTGCATGGTGATTAGGCTAGGCAATCCTAACTAACTCACTTAGTCATCATTTGAGGATAAATCACTATTATCCTAAATGAATAAAAGAATTAAAGGTGACATGAAGAATTATTGATTAGTACGGTAATCCATATGCAAGCATACCTCCTTCAATCACAAGTCTATATATCTATACCAGCTAACCAATAAACATTAATGCAAAATATGATATGTTGGATCTTTTAGAAATCCATGATCTTAGATTCAATGAAAAATTTACCTGAAAAACCATCAAAACTAGATGATAGGTGGCTCATTTGAAATGAATTGAAAGAGAGATGCATCTAGAAGTGGACAACTAGCAATGTTTGAACAATTCCTATTTACTTGAATTTTTTTTCATTTGCCAAGTAATTTAGTTAGAATAATTTGACATCTTCTTCTAATTGGAAAAAGTTACCAACTTAAAGAGAATATCTAGAGTTCTCGTTTTCTTAGAGGTCACATTTTTACCCCTATTTCAAAAAGTGGTGTTACTGATAACACCCTTATTTTTGGAGATGGTTAAAATTACGACTTGTTTAAAATTCTGATCTTGATATTGCATACATAACCTTGAAATTGACCCTTGAATCGAAAAGTGATGCTACCAGTAGCACCAGGTTTTTTTTTGGAGTTAAAACGATGACATAATTGAAACTATGGCCTTGACCACTGACACCATTGCAAATAAAACACTGAAAATTGACTCCTAAATATAAAAATTAAAAAAAATGAATTAAAAAGAAAAGTAAGAGCTATTTTTTTTGAAAAAAAATAAAATAAAAAAGAACCTTAAAATACTAAATCTAAAACACAAAAATTGAAAAAAATGGTGAAATTGCATTTTTTTTTAATAAAAAAATGAAAACAAAACAAAAAATTAATTAAAACCAAAAAATGAAATTAAAAAAAAAAATTGAAAACTAAATCACAATTGTTAAATTTAAAAAAAAAATTATGATTATTAAAAATAAACATTTAATTTTTTTTTTAAATAAACAAAAATATTATTAAAATTAAAAACAGCCCCCGGGGGCATCTCAATTGGCAAGTGTCATGATATGAAGTGTTATGTTTGATGGGGTTCCGAGTTTAAATCTCCCCTGACTTACCCGTGCCTGCAGAAGGGGCATACATATGTCACCTGGAGGTTATAGTGATAGCAGTTGAAATCGACCCCGTGTCACGCAAGTACGAGACCGCCCAGTTGTCAATTCCACCAGTCATATATATAAAAAAAAAACATGCTTTAAAATAAACAAAACATAATCTAAATTTTAAAAATAAACAAAGAAACATTTAAAAAACAAATAATATCCAAATGTGTTTGGGTGCCCATGATGGGGAAAGGGTGATGCCCAAGATTGCCCCCCTCTCCCCTTGGTTGTGGATTGTAGGGGAGGGGGTGATTCTCGACATCGCCCCCCTCCCTCCTCGGTTGTGGATTGCATGCAATCCACAACCAAGGGGGGAGGACCCGCTCGTCATGGACATTTAAATATTATTTTATTATTATTATTTAAATTTTGCTTATTTTATTTTTAAAATTTGATTATGTTTTGTTTGTTTTAAAGTAGGTTTTTAATTTTAACAAAAAAAAATAGTTTTTAAATTTTAACAATGTGTTTTTTGTTTGTTTTTTATTTTAAGTTTTTAAATGTATTTTCTTAATAATTATATTTTTAATTTTTTTTTAACAATTGTGATTTAGTTATTATTATTTTTTTAATTTCATTTTTTGGTTTTAATTATCTTTTTATGTGGTTTTTTAA
>ML781710.1:172718-200549 GCA_009831015.1 Picea engelmannii
CAATGTATGTAAAAAGAAGAACTACAGTTACTAGGCAACTGTGTCCTTCAGTCCAAGACGACCTCGCAGAGAATGGAATTTCTGCTTAGTGAAGGTCTTGGTGAAAATGTTTGTCGTCTGTTCTGCTGAAGGATAGAACTATAAGTCGATGATCCCCTCGTGTACTAAGTCCTGGATGTAGTGCATGTGGATCTCGATGTGCTTCGTCCACTGCCTCTAAACTGGATCTCTGCAGAACTTCAGAGTGCTCTGGTTGTCACACCAGATGATGATCGGCTAATGAAATTGAATGCCCAACTCAATGAGAAAATGTTGTAGCCACATAGCCTAAATGGTTATGTTAACTATCCCTCTATACTCTGCCTCAGATGAAGATAGAGCAATGGCAACTTGCTTCTTGCTCGACCAACAGATAGGCCTGGAACCAAGACTGAGTGAGTAACCAGATGTGGACTTGCGATCAATGCTATCGCCAACCTAGTCAGAATTAGTAAACCCAATGAGATCTAATGTAGAGTCTATTGCATAATGAATCCCAAAGGTGATGGTGCCTTGTACGTATCGGAGGATACACTTTGCAGCTTTCCAATGAAGCTCATGCGGCTCTTGTGTGAACTTGGAAACTGCGCCAACTGCATATGAGAGGTTTGGTTTGGAGTGTGTGAGATACAACAAGCTCCCCACTAGCTGTCTGTATAGTGTGTTGTCAACCAGTGGAGTCTCCCCTCCATCCTCAAGTTTGACTCCTGATAGGAAAGGAGTCAGAGAAAACTTGTAGTCTGTCATGTGAAATATCTCAAGGAGATCTCGTGCATACTTGGCTTGAGACAGTTTGATGCATGATGCATCCTGAATGATCTCAAGTCCAAGGAAGAAGTGTAGCGGACCCATGTCCGTCATCAAAAACCTGTCATGAAGAATCCTCTTGACTGCAACAATCACTGAAGTTGAGCAACCGGTGATCAACAACTCATCGATATACAAAACTAAAAGTAGAAGTGAATCAACAGTCCTGAGCATGTATACATTCGGGTCTGATTTACAACGTACAAAGTTCTATGACAACAGGTAGGAGTCCATCTTGGCATACCATGCCCTCAGAGCCTGCTTGAGGCCATAAAGTGACTTCTTCAGTCGACAGACCAAAGATGAGTCCTGCATAAATCCCTGGGGCTGCTCCTTGTAGATCTCCTTAGAGAGATCACCATGAAGAAATGCATTCTTCACGTCCATCTGATGGACTTCCCATCCCTTAGTTGCTACAATGGCAAGGGCCAATCGAATGGAATCCATCTTCGCTACTGGAGCGAAGGTCTCATCATAGTCAATACCATGAACTTGTTGAAAGCCTTTGGAAACAAGCCTGGCTTTGTATCTGATGATCTATCCATCCGTTGCGCTCTTGGTCCTGTAGACCCATCTGCATCTGACAAGTTTCATCCCAGAAGGAAGGGGAACCAGATCCCAAGTCTGGTTCTCGAGGAGGAAGTTGTACTCCTCTTGCATGGCAGATTCCCAAAAGGGATTTCTAGTAGCCTCGCCATAAGACTTTGGATTTGAAGATTGAACCAAGAAAAGATGCATGGAAGGCAATGCTTCAGTGGCAGTGAGTGCAATAGGAGGCTCCTCGAAATCAGATCAAGTCCTCCTAGTATCGACTGGATCACCAACGAGATCGCCTGCATCCTGAAGAGTAGTCTGTGCCCACTTGGGCCTCTGCTCTGGCTCTGCAACTGCATCTGGATGATCTGACTCTACATATGACTGTAGTGACTCTGAATCTGAATCATCTGAGTCCTTTGAATCAGAACTCTCGTCTGAAGAAGAGTCATCATGTGCATGCTCATCATCTCAGATAGGTGGAAGAGTGAAGGTGTCTGCATGCGACTGTTGAGGTACATGCGAGACACTTTCCTCGAATTAGACACTATGCTCAACGATGAGGCGGTCCGAGGAAAGATCAATAAGTTGATATCCCTTCACACCGTCAGGGTATCCAACAAAAATGCACTCAGTGCTCTGTGGATCAAGTGCCTTCCTCTTTTCAGAAGGAATCCGGGCCCATGCACGTGAGCCAAAAATGCGAAAGTGGGCCACTTCCAGTTTGAGGCCACTCCAAGCCTCGTAGGGGGTCTTATCCTTGATAGATCTACGGGGAGATATGTTTTGGATGTATGTTGCACAGTTAATTGCTTCGGCCCATAGTCTTTGTGGTAGTGACTTTGCTGCAACATGCAAGATGCCATCTCCTTTAGAGATCAGTTTTTCCACTCAGCAACTCCGTTTTGCTGCGGAGTGTAGGGAACTGTATGCTGCAACTGAATCCCTGCCTCATGGAAAAGATTTTGGATCTCATGATTCACATACTCTCCCCCATTATCAGTTCGGAGGACTTTGATCTTCGTTCCAGACTATGTCTCAACCAAAGCTTTGAAATCTTTGAGGTGTTGAAAGACCTCAGATTTTTTCCTGAGAAAGTAGATCCAAGTAAAACGTGAGAAATCATCAACAAAAATGAGAACAAACCTCGCTTTGATGATGGATGGACGTGGAAAAGGACCCATAAGGTCACTGTGAATCAGATCTAAAGGTGTGGAATCTCGTTGAGACTTTCCCTTATCAAATTTCTCTTTAGGGTCTTTTCTGAGAACACACCCCTCACATACTCCCTTGAAGAAATGGATGTCTGACAGACCATCAACCAATCTGTGCTTTCTAAGCTATTGCATGTATCTGAAATTCAAATGTCCAAACCTTTCGTGCCATATCCTACTACTTTCATCAGCATGAGTAAGCAGTAAAGCAGAATCAGGTTCAATGAATTCAAAAAATGTATACAATCTAGACTGATGATTTACCTCACCGGTAGCAACCCTGGAGTTGGTTTGCATGTCGTATATGTCCATGACATTTGGTGTGAACGTGACTTTCTTTCCGGTGCCAGAATTTGTCATCTGATATACAGAGAGAAGGTTGACAGAAAGTTTGGGAACATGCAGCACGTTCTCGAAGCTTCCATTGGTGAGTTCAATCCTTCCTTTGCCGGTGACTTCGATAGAAGAGTTGTCCCCCATCAGAATAGGAGGACCTTTGCATGCATCCAAATAAGAATAGACTGCTTCTGAGGTAGCCATGTGATGTGATGCTCTTGAATCTATGATCCAAGCATCGGGAGAGGAGTTGATGGCAATCAACGCATGGTCATAATTGTCTTTCTTGGAATTCAGATCTTCTGGCTTCTTCTTCTTTGCACCCTCGGGGATGTGATCTCCAAGGTTGTTTTTCTTAAGTATATGAGACATCAGATCTATTTGTTTTTTCATGCATGTGGATTCCGAATGGAATCCTTTGTGATAGTATGTGCATTTCTCTCTTTTTCTTTCCTTTTCTCCTTTGGATCTGGAGGCATTGGTGAAGGGTTTTGTGTACCCTTCCTTCTTCGTATGTGCATGAGATTTCTACTTATCTTTGTCTTTAGATTTCTGATATTTGTGGCTTCCATCATGCACAGTGAGTGCATGCACCCTTGGGTCTTTGATTGCGCCCATGTTGATGGGCTTGGTTTGCTCTTGTGTCAGGGATTCAATAAAGTCCTCAAGAGAAGGCATCTTCCAGGTGGCTCAAGAGGCAAATCTGACAGTATGGAATGTATATATGAATACTGAGAATTTAGGAGCAAGATTGGAGAGAATGGTGAGAACCATTTGTTTCTCCTCCTTCGATTTATCAACCCCACAAGCTTTGAGTTGCGACAGTAAATCCTTGAATTTTGTAAAGAAATATTGGATATTATCGAAGATTTTTGGATCCAATGTGAGCAGCTCCACCTCCAGCATGTGTCCCCTCATCTCATCCTATTTTCTAAAGAGCCCTTTCAAAATGGTCCAAGCTTCATTGGGAGTCTTACATGAAGATATATGAAAAAGGAGATCTGGAGAAATAAGACTGCAAATTGTTCCGAGTGCCTCATCCATGCAATTTAAGTACTTGGATTTTTCTATGGCTGATGTCGGTTCTGTATCTGTTCATGGTTAATCTATACAACCCTTTAGATTGGATATGTATGACTATTTTCTCCTTCCATGCAAAATAGTTGTAAGGTGTAAGAATGAATTCTTTTTGGAATTCCATCTTTTCGTTGTCTTCAATCTTTTGTACCTGATTTTTTTTTTTGGTGTAGCTTTTGCTTAGCACTCCGTCAGCTCTGATACCATGTAAATGTGTTTAACTTGCACATAATATATCTAGCTAAACAATGATACACACATTTGCAGATATAATTGGAAAAGGAAGAAGAAGCAGAGAAATGATAGAAAGAATTCTCATTAACCGTTATGAATAATGAATAATTTACACATGATATACTCTGTATAACTCAATGAGTTCGAATTGAGGTGAACCAAGTCACCATAGTGGTGGTCAAGAGTAATCTGGACACACACCAACAGTTACGGGAGTGAACTGCCACCTATTCTAGTCTCTCATGTAGTTATGGGAGTGAATTGCCACCTAGTTGAGTTAACTAGTCAACTAGTCTTCAGTTAACTGACCGAACAAAAAGTAGTGAGGAGTTAACCCAAGGAATCAAGGCTAATGTGCCAATTTGGTGATTATACCAAGGCAAGGTCGAATTAGCATGGTGATGATCCCAATGCAACATCTAAACTCAACTCAACTAGTCAAGCTGAAGTGTGAGATGAAAGAGAATATTCTTCAGGTGGAATATTCTCTCCTAAAATATAGGAGACTGGATAATGACTAATTATGACTAATAAAAAAATAAAAACCTTAGGAAAAAGAAATCCTAGGTGTGTGTGAAGTAACTCCAACATTGATTTTCAGTGTTTTATTTGCAATGGTGTTAGTGGTCAAGGCCACATTTTCAATTAGGTCATCATTTTAAATCAAAAAATAAGTGGAGCTATTCGTAGCATCACATTTTGATTCAAGAGTCAATTTTAGGGTTTTTTCTGCAATATCCATAATATTAAGGGTGTGATTTTAAAAAATTCGCAATTTAAACCGCCTCCAAGAAAAAGGTGCTACTGGTAGCACCACTTTTTGATTTGGCGGTTGATTTTGGTGTTTTTACCCAAAATGATCATATTTTGGGTTGAGTTCTCATTTTGAGGTCATAGTTCTCGTTAAGTTGGTAAATTTTTTATTGGTGAACATGTAGTATCACCACTCTACTATCAGTGAATCGCTAAAGTGCTCTCTAAATTTGGTGGTTCGAGATGACCACTAACCAATTGATACCATGTATCTGGTGGTTCGAGATGATCACTAACCAATTTTGATACTTTTAGGTGTCGAATAACATCCTAGTGTATCCCAATTGGATAATAACAAGTAATGAGGGGAACCTAGAGTCTATGATGGATCTTCTCAAATGTTGATTGTAGACCATTTGTCTGAATTTGATTGATATGATTTTGTTGAAGACTGACTATCATCAATGATATTCCTCCCTGTCAAGTACAAGGTGAGAAGAAGAAAGACTTTCTACTACAAGATGTGTCATTATTTGAGATTGAATTATTCTGTATGATTGATACATATTCTTGGCTGTTGATGACCATAGATAAGAATCGATCCACCCATAGTGAATTTATAATATTGTAGGTATCTTCAGTGTTGAACATCTATATGAAAAATGGTTTTTCTTTCTGCAATGTTGACAGGGATGGAGATCAAAACATTGATTCTACATTTGACCAACTCGTTGATAATGTTGGCACTAAACATTCTGATGTTGAACTATAATAGGAAAAGTTGAAACTTCTTGAAGGAATCACACACTATTGAAGTGGATTAGTTTGGAATAATCTAGAATATGAAAGGTTACTTCCTTATCATATCCAAGTCCCATTCTTTTTTTGTTGTTTTTTATTTCTTCCCAATTTTTGACAATGGGATTAGAAAGAGTATGCTGAACCTATCATGAATAACTTCATCCTCATTCGAAGCTTCATATGAATCTGTTTCACTAATTTGATCCTTTGTTGAATGTTGATTTGTATCAAATTCAATAAGTGGCTTGTTCTGAACAAGGACTAGTTGAGAACATTGAAGATTCTTTCACTGGAGTTCATCATGAAGAAGCTATGATTGAGTTTAAAGAAGTCTAAATTTAACTTGTAACACTCGCAAACAATTTATAACATATTGAAGAGTTTCTTTATTGATTTTGATTGCGTTGTTGACAATAATGAGTATTAGAGTGTTCAGTAACTCTAATAATTCTATAATTCGAGGCATTTTTAAAGACTAAATGAGGTCTCCTTGTGTATATAGGTTCTGATTATAGTTGACTTGACAACAAAAAAGAAGTTTGTCTCACTAGAACTCTTGGTTGACTTAATAGAAGGAGATGGGTTGGTCAATTTATAACTAAACATGGTTGATTCGGCTTCCAAATTTTTGAAAATAATATCATATGGAAGAGTTCCTATGTGTCTTTTCTATATCACCTATTAGAGCTTTAACCACAATGAGGGGTATTAGACTGTCAACTTTAATTAGTCAATCATTAATACATGGGATAGTGTGACATGCCAAGGGTTCACCTTCAACCCTTTACATTTCAAATATTTACATACTATTGGGGTGTCATAAAAGATATCCAACTCACAATGAAGTACCAATGACCCAAGATGGTTGCTAGAAGATGACATGTTACAATTGGGGGGTAAAGTGGATCTCCATTTTCATCTACTATTTATCTATGATATCTTTCTCTTGACAAGTGATTGTGATGTTTTTGGACTAGTGGGATATCATACCCATCTAAACTTGAACCTGAATCAAGATCCTAAAAAATTCAATGCATAATTATTCAAGTGCGTGTGCAAATAAATCATAAATTCAATGAGATAATCAAAATACAAATAAAATATAGAATTACCGCAAATGAAAAGTGAAAAATTAGTGAAATTGGAATGATATGGAATGAAATTGAATTTAAAGAATTGACCATTTGATATTTTCACCTTTTTTTGTGTATAGTTGAACCAAATCCATAATCAATATATGTCTACATTTTTTTTGGAAGCATGTAACATTATAACTTCAAACAAAGATTTGAAGGTATTTTTTAGAATTTGTTGTGCCTCATTCACTTATATTGCACTAATGTATTGGTATAGTGAACACATTGGTGCACAAAATTATGATATGCATTGACAATTAATCTCTACAGGGGAAAACCTCAAATTTTTAATTGCAAAGGTTTGCACTTCTATTTTCTTTGTACACTGTTTAATCAATGATTTTATGTCAACATACTACACCGGTGCACTTGATTCTGTAAGACACACCATGAACCAAATTGAAAAAAAATGATCATGTGTGTTTAACATCAATGCACCAAAATATCAAGTAAAAAATAAGCAAGAATTTCATTTTCTAAAAGTTAGTTTATTAAAAAAAAACTCTAGTCCCTATTCCATTCTTTCTCCAAAATTTAGAGGACAGACTTGAGCAAGAGAGATTTACTAGGGAATACTTTGTAGTGGATAAATTATTTTGAAGAGATGAATTTGCAAGGGACAATCAATCATAGGTCACATACAAATTTGTAGAGTAGAAATTTAATGCATTCAACTTCATTCAATTTAGTTTACCCTCATTTGATTCAAAAAAATCCATAATTTTTTATTTATTCCTATTAGTATTTACAAAGCATTTTAAAGAAGATAAAAGGGTTTCAGAATTACCTTCAATGTTGAAAACTCTAGTTTTCTTGTTGCATATTTTTTGTTTTATGTTGCTGCAAGATATAACATTGAAGTTTTATTCTCTCTACTCTGAAAATGAGATTTATTTTTAGGTAATGAATATTTATTGGCTTTGTGTACTTGTATATGGGGAGTTTGATATTTGTTCGATTGGATCCACTCATTGATTTGGATCCCAAACCCTATTGATGTCATTAAAAAAAAAAAAATTCGCGGTATGTGGTGTGAACTATACAAACAATGCACTAGTGTGTTTTTAATTAAAAGTGCACCATTTGGCATGACCTTTAAAACATATTTCCGGCTTTAGTGGTGCACAAAATACAAAGTGACGCACCATTGTGACATACTATATTAAGTGCACTATTTTGCTAATATTTTATTTTAAAATATGTTTCCAAG
This sequence comes from Picea engelmannii, assembly GCA_009831015.1. Taxonomy (NCBI): domain Eukaryota; kingdom Viridiplantae; phylum Streptophyta; class Pinopsida; order Pinales; family Pinaceae; genus Picea; species Picea engelmannii. The sequence goes on from ML781710.1 coordinate 180,860, forward strand.
TTTATCAGTGAATATTGTACAATAACTATGAATCAATAATTAAGTATCTATTAAGCACACTGGAGTGTGTTACTATACTATGTGCACCACCTAACATGAAAACAATCTTAGTCTGGAATTTTTTACTTTGTTTGTAAAATATATTTCATAATTGTGTATTTCATTATGTAGGGGTTTTCTTGATAGAATATGTCGGGTAGAAGATTATGGAAAGACACTTATAGCAATGAGAGTGAGGGAAGCATATTTCAAGAACAAACCATGGAATGTTTTTTTTAAATTTTAATATAAACGTAACATATTTGATTTATATGTAGGTTTAAATGATGTGTATTGGATAATGCATGCGATGGAGAGAAAAATGTGAATAAAATCCAAAAGATTGTTCAAAATCTAAGAAGAAAAGAGTGTAAATTTTTTATCAAAATTTTGCAAAGAGAGGAATTAGGTGGAAATGTGACCAATATGAAGTTTTTCTTCGGCTTTTTAATATAAGTGTACTTCTTAAAAATAATCACTAACATTCTTGATTATATTCTTTCGTGATGTAAGGGTATATGGTCATCATAATAGATCTCTCTATAATCCCTTGAATATTTCGAACATTTGTTTTGATTCTCTCCGTATATTCAGTAATTGTCTTTTGCATATTGTGGAGAATGTGTAAGATCCTATCTTCATGCTTCATGCCCATGAGGGTTTGAGAGTGAACATTTTTAGAGGTTGTAGCATAAGACATATCGATTGGAAGAACTACATATAATATATCAAATGAAAGATATCAAAATCCTTTATCCAATGGCATTGATATGGAAACAATTTTAGCACCTTACCAAAAGTTATGAGCTATGTAGTCTCACGGTTGTCACAAAAAAAAAAACCTGAAAATTTGTTGATTTTAAATCAGTGATATATTCACTTTTGGAGCTCCGATTTAGACAATTTGTTTTTGAAATTGAAGGATTTTAAAACAAGAACTTAGATATATAATTGGTTAGGGAAAATTCTTCACCAATTTCTACATAAATTGGAAAAATCGTGTGACTGTCCATGAAAAAACCCTGAATATTGTTGAATTTAAATCAACAATATCTTGACCTCTTGAACTCCAATTTAGATGATTTTTATTTTGAAATTGGTTATTTCTCCGAGAGGAATTCAAACATAGAACCAATTTCTACAAACACTCTCTAAAAAGATACATGAATGTATCACTTGAATTTTCATGGGGGAAACTTCCTAATGAGCTATGCTCCAAATATAATACTCTTCAACTATGCTCATTACATTTACACCCCTTTATATAATACTACCTACGACCTAATAAAAATCTAGAGGAAGAACCTTCTAGTAGGTAGAACCTTCTAGTAAGCCCTCTTACATTTATTGTATTCACACTAGGCCTTATTTACTAAAAGTGGTCTCCATACATAACAATACATCTCTACTATTATTCCCCTTGTATACCTCCCTAGGTGCCCCATATTATCCCCCTAGCTACACTACATAATGAGACGTGGAAATCCTTTTATAAAACTATGAGGAATATAATGGAAAGAACATATATATTTACTTTCCTTTTACAATGAAAAAATCAATCCAATGACTTCTTTAGTTTATCTTAAGTGGTGATGGAAGTTAATGAGAGGGGGAATTTTTTTATAAAACTATTAGGGACATAATGGAAACAATGTATTTATACTACAAAAATTAATTCAATTACTCTAAGAATCAAGTTATGCATAAACTGTAGTACGAATTTTAAGAGCAATTTTCAGTGAGACATGTGAGACTTGCAATAGAAAAACATACAAAAAAAAATCTTTTAAAAATTATTATTATTAAACATTTATTTTCATATTATGCATACATTAGTTCAAACAATTACCCAATTAATAATTTTTCTATATTTATTTTTGTATAATATTGGTTGATTCTTTAATAGTGTATTTCATTCTCTAGGAAGATTGATAAAATTCCAAAGGATGATCAATGTGATGTATGAAACATGCAAGTAGGGATGCCAAAAAAAAGAGTACAAGGATATGTTGAAACAAATGTGCATAATTGCATCACATGAGGAAGCATCGTAACATCAACGTGCATCAAATGTACATATTCATTGATTTTTTTTAATGTATAGAGAGTTTAATTATCAAATGAAATATTAATTTTCAATTGTTTTGATATTGCAAAAAAAAATACAAAATGGAGTCCATTCAGTGTTGCGACATATCGCTGTGTTGTTTTCATTTGAATTAAATGATGCAATTTATACATATTTAGACAACAATGTAGTTTATACATATTTATGCACTAGTGTAAGAAAATTGTAATAAAAGAGTTGGTTCTCTTAATGCCAACAAACACATTGCTTCTTTCAATCACATTGTTACAATTGTTATTATTATTATTATTACAAGAATTTATGAGGCACAAGTTGTTATATGCATTGATGATTTATGTATGAAGTATGAATTGGTGCTATTATGGTACAAAATATGCATAAGGGATTCATAACATATACAATACACACCATTTCATGTCATAAATATAGCATACTGGTTCATATTATTATATAAATTCTTTGGTGCTTTCGATATCTAAAATACACATTGAGGTGATTAAAATATGTTGTATGAACCATTTCTTAGTGTTGGTATTTTGAGGCACCGATGCATATTAATACATTGTGCATTGGTGTGTTATAAATGACAATATCATAGTAATTCACTTTATCTATTTAAGTGTACCATGAAAAAAAAACCTCTGCTATAACCTATGGGCACCTAAAATTTTAAGTTATATTGAAAATACATTAAAACATTTGCTACCAATAATGAAGTTTTTCTTGATAATTTTTCTCATACTTGTAACACTAAAAACCTCTGCTAGAAAGTGTTTTCCTTGTAATGTGAGTATAAATCAAATTATTGTATCAAGTCCTTAGATGATTTTGAATATGACCCATCAAAAGATGAACCAATCTCCTATTTACTACTTCTATCTCCCCATCTATTTGTGGATGGAAAATTGTGGATATCTTCAACTTGGTGTTCATCTTCTCATAGAGTGTATCCTAAAAGGAAATGAGAAATATAGTATCTCTATCCAAAACGATGCTCATTTGTATCCCGAAGTGCATCCATACATTTTCAAAGAACAAGTTTTCTACGACTTTCTCATTGATGGTATTTTTGAATGGATGATAATGCACATCTTACTAAACCTATTAATTACCACAAATAGATAATCATGTCCCTTCTTGTTTTTTGAAAAACCTCCCATGAAATTCATGGAGATGCTTTCCCATGGTCTAGTAGGTACAATTAATGGATGGTATAAACCTTGATTCCTATCATTGGGTTTTCTAGTATAGTAAATTATGCATCCTCTAACAAACCAAGCTATATTTTTTACATTCTAAGCCAATACACATACCTTTGTAAGTTGGCAACTATATTCTCAACACCAAAACGACATACTACTTTGGAGGTGTGAGCCTATTCGATATATTGCAATATTTCACCTTTAGGAATGTTGATCCAGGTGGATATTGGTGGCCACCCACCTTTTTCGACTGGCTCAAAACAGTTTTATGGCAATTTTGGCAATTTACTATTTTTAGCAATTTTTAACTTTTGGGGCCATTTTGAGGGCCTAAATGAAGGTTTTTCGGGATCAACCCAACTCAATTATATCCAAAGGCATGATTGAGGCCCCAAAATGAATCTCCTTGATGACACCTTTCCAATGGGCTATCATATGCCTAAAATGGAGATCGTATGCAAAAGTTACGACCCCGAGAAGTTAATGTACTAACTTACCCAAACGGGGCCCACATGAATTTTGGCGCTTCATCTCCCAGGGTTAGGTTTTTGGATGTCTAGGGTTTTTGGAATTATTTTTTATTGTAAAAAGGCCTTCAGAGCCTCATTGTAATCATCTTCTTGCGAATGCAAGTAGTCGTCACATCTCTTCTCAGAGATAAGATGCCACCATTCTAACGAGTCTTTCACTCTGTATTTTTATAGTCTCTGTACATTTCTTTCATTAATATAAATAATGTATTATTGTATATCTGTGTTTATGGTTTCATCTTTGATACATTTATGTTATATTATTGGATATCTGTGATATCCTTGTGCATTTCTTTATTATATCTCCGCTCTCATTTTGTGCCGAAAATAATCTGAATCGGTGGTATTAGAGCAGGCTGCTCTTGATCGTTTTTGAGTGCATGTCCCCGACGAGGTCCGAGTATAGCAAGTTGGGTCTCGATATTGCCTCTCTTGAAGACAATTGATCTTGCACACCCAAGAAACCCTCAATGGCGGAAGAAAAGAAAAATGACAGAGTAGACAATCCTATCAATCTGTTGCTTGAGAAAGCTCTCATGCGATAGAGGGACGAAATGATGGAGAATTTTTCCCACATCCTTCAATGTCTTCCGATAGCAACGTGCACATATTCATCAAATGACCACTTTGGAGGCACCTCGCCTTTCAAGGCACAAGTTAATTTTGATATTCCTATATTTGAAGGACAGATAGATGTAGAAGCCCTAGAAAAATGGTTAACTCTGCTAGAAGGTTATTTCTCTGTTCACAATTTTTCCGACAAGGAAAAGATCACCTTCACACTCCTTAAAGATATCCCTCATGTCAAATGTTGGTGGGAAACTTACTGGGAGAAAAGTTCCATAGAGGAGTCTGGAATATATGGGGCCGAGCCCACTTGGGATTTTTTGTGGATGCGGTAAAGGAACAGTATTACCCTATTGGCAACTATGAGGACCAGTACATGAGATGGACCACATTGTGGCAAGAGAGGGGCTAAGCAGTGTCAGAGTTCACCAATACCTTCCATACCTTGTGCACCAAGATGGGTATTAAAGACTCTGAATGAAATTTGGTTCTGAAATACCGTGGGGCTCTACACAGATACATCCAAACTGAAATGGATTTTCTAGACATCTCATCACTTGGTGTTGCTTATCGATATGCTGTTAAAATCGAGCAGAAATTTAAGCACCAGAACAAACAGGATTTTGGGTCTGAAAATCCACAACATCCAAAGTATGATAAATATGACCCTAACAATTAACTTCCTGAAAACCAGTCTAAGCCACAGGAAAAGAAGGGTCACGGGAAGACGAAGAATGATACCGGAAAATGGTGCGATTTCCATGAAATCCCCTAGAAAAAAATCGATGAATGTTGCTCAAAACAATCATTGGTGGTTGAGATCAAAGACAAGGAGTTGAACCCTGACTCATAATCTAATTTTGAAAATACTCGTAAAGGACAGATCATTGACGCAGACACCACTGCTATTGTCGCGACCGCAACAATTCAACCAGAAGAACCGACAGACCTCGAAGAGGGGGGGTGCCTTTTTCATTCACACATGTGGGTAAGGGGGACCCCGCTTCATTTTATTATTGATAGCAAAAGCTAGAAGAACCTCATCTCAACAGAGGTCGTCAAATAGTTGGGATTGTTGACAACACCACACCGGCAGCCATACAACATCGGGTGGCTTCGCCAAGGACGAGATCTTCGTGTCAGCCAACAATGTCGATTGTCATATGACATCCAACCCTTCAAGGACGAGGCATTATGTGATGTTGTCCCACTAGATGTATGTGATGTTCTCTTGGGCCATCCATATATGTGGAAGCGCCATGCTATTTATGAGTCTCGACCCCGTAGTGTCATTGTTACTTTGGGGGGTCATATCTATAGAATACCAGAGGTAGTTCCGACTACTGTTCCACCTAAAAAGTGTCGCAAGGTAGTATATTGTACTACAAAATTTAGCTTCTTCACAATCTGTTCAAAAGAAGAACAGAAGGACACTGCAACCACTACAGCCTCACCCCAAGCACCTTCTATCCAACAGAAGCAGGTCGAAAAGTCTACAACAAAGTGAAAATATTCCTTTTTCACACCATCCTCTCATGTATCTCGACTTTTTGAACAACCTTAGCCTCAACAGGTTAGTGATAGACTTCCACAAACTGAGCAGCGTGACATCTCCAGCAAGGCAAGCAGCTCACCAAGATGCAGATTCAACAAACACTTTTCCCTCTCCCCCGGAAACTCAATGCAATGGATACCATTGCTTCCTAAGGAGGGAGAATTGATATAGGTGGATATCGGTGGCCACCCACCTTGTCCGACTAGCTCAAAACAATTTTCTAGCAATTTTGGCAATTTACTATTTTTAGCAGTTTTTAACTTCCGGGGCCATTTTGAGGGCTTAAATGAAGGTTTTTAGGGATAGAACCAAATAAATGATAGCCAAAGGTGTTATTGAGGCCCAAAAATGAATCTCCTCAATGATACCTTTCCAACGGGCTATCATACGCCTAAAATGAAGATCGTATGCAAAAGTTACGACTCCGGGAAGTTAATGTACTAACTTACCCAAACGGGGCCCACGTGACTTTTGGCGCTTCATCTCCTAGGGTTAGGTTTTTGGATGTCTAGGGTTTTTGGCATTCCTGTTTATTGTAAAAAGGATTTCAGAGCCTCATTGTAATCATCTTCTTATGAATGTGAGTTGCCGTCACATCACTTCTCAGAGATAAGCTGCCACCATTCTAGCGAGTCTTTCACTATGTATTTTTACAGTCTCTATACATTTCTTTCATTAATAGAAATCATGTATTACTGTATATCTATGCTTATGGTTGCATCTCTGATACATTTATGTTATATTATTGGATATCTGCGATATCCCTGTGCATTTCTTTATTATATCTCCGCTCTCATTTTGTGCCGAAAATAATCCAGATCAAACATAGAGCTTGTCTAACTTGTATATCAACCCATATTGGAGATGATATTAAATCTTACTATCACCTTATTTTACATGAAATTGGCCTTGAAACTATTGAAACACCTCTTTAAACTCGTAATGTTCTATATATTCATCTTTGCATGCATCATGGGTGAAAGGATCTATGCACATACTTGTTCCATACTTCTTAGGTACTATAATGATAAACAAACCATAAGGTGAGGTGCTTAGTTGAATTACTCCCTGCTCCAATAGATATTGCAACTATTTCTTCATTTGCTTCTAGGATAGATTGTTTATACAACCAAAGTTTAAGAATGAGGAGTTAGGAAACAACTATATCTCATGCTCCACTTCTCTTTATCATTGAGGTAATATCTAATAATGAATATATAATAAAAAATAACAAAATTTCATTGGGCTAAGAGAAACTAGACATGCCAATAAAATGTCCTGAGAGTCAACTATCCAACAATAATAGGAAATTCTCTTGAGAGTTTGCTTCCTAATAACAATAAGAAAATACATCTTAACAAATAAAAATATCTTCATCCAATATTCCCACTATAATCATCTTTGCTAAAATCACTAACAAAAACCATGAAAACGTCCCATTGTCCATTATGATATTTCCTTCTCACAATGCCTTTCTGTTGCTATGCTAATGTTATAGTCATCTCCTAGACATTAAAAAAACAGAGTTTATAAACAAAAAATAAGGAATAAATATAGACTACTTGATAAACAACCTACATAAAGCAATCCAAATAAAAACAACATGAAACAAACTTGTTGTTAATGCTCAACTAGTCCATTACCTTTATCTTTTCTCCAAAGAGACAAACATGTTAATGCTCAAGTAGGTCCATTACCTTTGTCTTTTCTCCAACAATGTTTTCTTCACATTTGTTTTCCCTTGCCACATAAACTAAAAACTTGAATTCCATTCTTAAAGAAGATGATGCCTTGAATCATCACATTAAACTCTCTATCATCTTTGGATTCCCATTTTGGTTACAAACAATAATATGAGGAATAACCATGAAAATATATCAAATTATTTTGATAGATCAATTTTGAATACCAATGCATATTTATTTTTTGTTTTGATAGTAGTAGACCTTCCTGTGCTACACCAATGGATTCATGAATTAATTGGCCTTTAAGAAAGCCGAACTGTTCTTGGGATATGTAGATGGAAATTAAAGGATTCAATTACAAAGCGATGATATTTGAGTGGATTTTATAGAGGCTATACAAAGGGAAATGGGTCAAATTATTCAAAGGAGGCAGGAAGATCTGGTTTTGGAATAAAGGCCAGGAACATAGTGTTAAAGGATTGTTTAAGCTTACCCTCCTTTCTGATCTCCTCCAAGATAAGAACTATATCCTTTCCCACTGGCTCAAAAAATTTCCAATAGAAGTCTATAGTCCAGCCATCTAGGCCAGAGATTTTGTCTTTTTTAAACATATCTAAGACCCCACACAGGTCTTCCATTGTTATTTCCTTGAAATATTCTTTGTTGTCTTCCTGGTCGATCATTTTTTGGAAGAGTCTTAAGAGACAACACATCCTCAATAGATTCATGCTCTTTCTCAACTAATAGGTTTTTGAAATGTGAGACCCCAAATTATGAAAGATATGAGAAGCCCCTTTTCTTGTTTCCTCATTGATCCTCTAGTTCCCATATAGTATTGCAGTTCTTCTTATGATTAGAAATTTTTTGGAAGTACTTAGTGTTATGGTCTCCAGTCTCAAACTAGAGGGCACAGATATCGAGTCGCCACGTTTGTTCCTTCTCAGTTAGTATGGCATGGCGCTTGTCTTCAAACTATTTACCATGATCCCTTATCTATGCATATACTGATGGGTTTCCATTTTCCTGTGCATACAAGGCCTCTATATTTTGTTCAATAGTTTTTAGGTCCTTCTCAAGAGTTTGTCTACAATATTTGGCCCAAGTTGTTGCTGCCTTTTTCAATTTTTGGAAATTCTCTAGAATATGGTCACTGGTTGATAGAATCCTTAACGAAGAGAAAGGAAGCCACATGGAATGGACTAGTTGTTTAAACTAATCGACGCTAGACCAACTGTAATTGTACTTGAAGGGCAAGCCTAGTTTGGATTATGGCTTAACGCATTCCAAGTAAATGGGCCAATGATCTAAACATCGAATCAGACCTACCTAGGACCGATAATTGTGGATGGATTGGAGTAAATATTCTTTGACTAGAAACAAATATAGTCATTTTTGGATACCTTCATCCCCTCTCTGGTTGTTATACCAAGTGGGTTTTAAAACCATAGGTTTTACATCAACTAAATTGCATGCTTCAAATTTCTCTGAAAATTAGTTAGAGAGTTTGTCCTCTCGGACCCGCACACCCCAAATCTCATTTTTATTTACTATAAAATTTAAGTCTCCACCAAGAACTGTAGTTTCATCCAAAGCTAAATTACATCCAAGATTTTTGTTCCAAAATGATTCCTTGTCAGAAAATGGCCCATAGACATTGAGAATTTTAAAGTGTCGATTTAGCTCGATACTTAAAATATCTGTAAATAAACCAAAAACAATAGAGAAGGAATTAATAAGTGATATCCTAGGGGATAATCCTGTAATTAAGACACCAAATAATCCCACAGAGTCCGTCCCAATGAATTTCCATCCAAATAAGAGATGCTTTAGATAAAAAAGAAATGACTCAAAGATACCCATGGTTTGTTGTAAAAGAATTATATCAGGATTCAAACTATCACAAAGACTTTGAAGGGACAATTTTTTGGTTTCCCTTCTAAGCCATGAATGTTAACAGATAATATGATCATTGTGAAAGCTTTTGCAAGGCCATCCCTTCTGTAAGGACCCCAGATATTAATTTTTGTTTTCCTTGAAAGACCTCACGAGATGCTCTTTCTTGTGCATGCTTAACATAATATTTACGACCAACTTTTGGAGGGATGAATTCTTTAGCAATTTTTGGCCTAAGCCTCCATAGAAAATAATACCATGACCCCTAGGTTGCAAGAGATATGGATCTCTCCCCGACGAGTGATAGGTTGGCTTTGAGCAACAAGGGCCTAACCTATGTTGACGACTAATAGGAGCTAGAGGGATTAAACAAGGAGGAAATCTGAGAGGGAACTCATTAGAGAAATGTGTAGAAGCAGTCATAAGGGTTTCCTCAGTGCTAGGGGGAGGCTTAGTCCTCACCCCCAATCTTTCAATAGAATCATTGTCTAGAAAGGAAGAACAAGGAGTAGTGAGGGGATTACTGAGGGAAGTAGACTTACCAACACCTTGAAGAGAATAAATATTCACTTTCCAAATGGATGCTAGAGTGATGCTCTGGGTCTTCCACAACTGCAAATCTCTAATTAACTTATTCAACACCGTAGAAACTCCCACCTTTTGAATTATGTCATTGGAGATAGTATTTTAATGCTGTGTATGAGCTGATTCACTATGATTCAAAACTTCATCCTCGACAGGTTGGAAATCAATGTATTTTGTGAGAACTAGAAAGGACAAGGAATATATTTTTTCAGAAAGAGATTTGTGTTGAGGACACTGCAATGTTCCTCAAGAAGGGGGCTAGCCAAAATTGTGAAATCCTAGCTCACACTCTCCATGCATATGTCCCACATCGTGGCATAAAGAACATCTAAATGGGAGGTGGAGATAATAACCAAGATGATGAGTGTAGATTTTATCCCCTGGCACTATATCCATTGATTCATAAAGACCATTTATAGGATCGAAATCCACTAGAATTTGGGCTACCGAGCGATAATTAGAGGATTTGTAGTGCCAAGGATTAGAAAAAAAAAGGTGGTGATCACAATAACATTGACCAACAAGGATAGATTTTGCATCGAATTTATACTAAAAAATCACCCCCATCTATTCTCTAGAAGAAGGTGGAAAATCTACAGGTATCCTAGGGATGACTACCATTACTTTTCCATCTAGGCCAAGAGTATGTTGTACACCATTCATATATCCACAAAATTTCCCACAATGACATGACTATGCAAATCGAAAATTTGGGAAACTTGTAAATCCTCTCCCACAACCAGTGCAACTCCCCCACCCCATGATTTTATGGTTTTTTTGCATTTTGTCCTTGAATGTGGATGAAACTATTTGATTGGATTTGAATTCAAATTTAGAGAATGAAAGCTCACAGAGGAGTCTTCCTTGTCCCTTTTCTTCTCTGCAGAGAATTTCTCATTCTTTGAATTCGAGAGCGATCTGTGAGGAAAAGAATATTAGACTGAGGGGGAGGCGATTGACCTTGTAGCATCACACAAACCCCCTTGTCAGTAGCTATGAGGATTAATGTCCTTGAGGATAGAGGAATCCACTATAGTACCCAAAAAAATGTGTTGTCTAGCTAGAAATGCATTTTCCTGGTAGTAATATGACAAAGGGAGCTCTTAATCCCTTCTTAGCTTGTGCGAGGCACTGCCAGTCACAAGGAAGGTAGGAGATGGAAGAATTTTGGGAGAAGAGAATATCTCAGATTCTGAAATCAATTCATTATATTAATCAACTAATGGTTCATATCCCTTCATTATTCCTTGAGATCAACCCCATGCAAGGAGGCACATACCTATTTACTGTAACACACCTATGGTGGGGCATAAAAAATCCATTCTCCTTAATTAATCAAAACCTCTATCCATGGTCTCTAATTTGGAAATCGGGGCCTAACCCCTCCTTCTTCAGTGACCATCGCATATGACCACGGGTTATGACCAAACGTCAAGGCCACATGTGCCTATTCCAACTCTTTAGAACTTCAGGCTTTGAGAGTTTTTGATTCATCGAACGCCAATTCCTCCGAACTCTGAAGTGGCGAAGTTATGAATTGGAGAGAAGGGATCAATGGTCCCTACTCTCCCTCAATATCAATGACCCTCAATGACTTTAGGCCTTTGGGCTTCAATGGAATTCAAAGCACCTCCTCGCAAAACCTCCGAGTACTAATCCTATGAAGTACACCATCTGACGTTGCATGTCCTTGGGGAGTTGGACAATCCCTATTCACTTAGAGACTTCGACGTTCGGGAGTCCTAGACGCTCACACAACCTTTCCTCCCGAAGTACTCCGTACTCGAATTTCTATATCAAGCGCCACATGTCCGATGTAAATCGATGACTTAGTTTCATTTCGGGACTTCGGCCTTCGGGAGCTTCAGATGTTTTTGCATCCTTTTCCTCAAGGATCATTTTCTTCCAGAGTCAAGGATCATGTGCCATGTGTCCTTCTAGATCAACAATCCTGGTTTACTTTGGGACTTCGACATTCGGGAGTTTCTTCCTCTCCACACTCGCTTTCTCCGGAAATTATTTCACCCGAAGTTAACGATCTATCGATGCATGTCTGCTACGAATCGACGACTACAAATAACTTCAGCTATTTGGGATTCAGGAGTTTCAAATACTCCAACGCCTATCTCCTCCAAAGTAGCTATCTCCCAAAATGGAAGATCTATTGACACCTGTCCTCAGTTGACCGATGACTTAGATGAACTCTAGATCTCTGGCCTTCGAGAGTTCTTGTTCAACATATTCCCCTTTTCTCCTGGAGTGATTTCACCTAAATTCGACGATCTCTCGACGCGTGTCTCCCATAGATCGATGAATGCAAATCAATTCGGCTCTTTGGGCTTCAGGAGGTTCAACCTCTCCAAACTCGCTCTCTCCTAGAGTGATTACACCTGAAGTCGACGATCTACTGACATGTGTCCTTTCTCTCAAATCGACAGTATAGAAGGGCTCCATTACTCCATGGATTTCCAAAGGAACTCATGACTGTCCACCTAGAAACTTTTCTAGGTCTAAAAGTCATGATCCAACCATTACCGATTTGTTCACCGATCGATGATTTACAATGATTGTGGGGCCCCAACATGCTCACTCTTTATCAGAGATCTCAACCTCCGCAATCTGAAAGGTACTCACCCAACTCAGTCTAACCAGAGTTGTTGATATTCCATCCCAACGAAATCAACGATGTTGGTGAATTGCAGGCCATGAACTAGCGCATCCGCTAATTTCACCTTCGCACTCTGCAATGATTCCCCACCATCGATCTCTGTTCACAGATCGACAGTTCACAATGATTCTGAGGTCCAACCTCCACAAACTGGGAAGTGCTCGCCCGACTCTAGTCTAATCCTGGTCTTTGATCTTCCATTCCCAACGAGATCAGTGATGTTAGTTGATTGCGGGCCGTGAACTAGCATGTTTGCTAATTTCACCTTCACGCTCCACAATGATTCCCAACCATCGATTTCATCGAGTGGCTGGTGTTTGATTCGTTAACTCCAGTGGGTGTTTGAGTCGATCTGAGGATCGAGATGGCTTCTTGTCCCATTAAACGGCTCACTTCCATCTCCGCTGTCAAATTCTTAAGTCATATATGGTTCTTGTTACTCTAATAGTTTGGGTAACTTGACTATTGTGAAATTTGACATCTCAGAGATTTTAGTTCCCGAGGTTCCGAAACCTTCATGAGCTAACTCCTTTAATGTAGGGTTCCTAGACCTAGGCCACATGGACCTTCAGATGACTCTTGGGCTATTAAATCTACTCTTAGTCGGGTTTTTGGTTAATAACTTAGGTGTAAGTTCAAAGTTTCTTAGACTACTGGTCTGAAGGGAATGCCTCCTTAACTCGCAGAACTTTAAGCTCTGAAACAGGGCAAGGTAAAATCATGAGGTTACCGAGATGGCAGCAGTGCCAAGAGGCTTGCTCTGAATCTGGGACTGTGATGTAATTTCCTGGGGAGAAATGCCTTCGAGGGATTAAACTAGAGCATATGGAAAATCAAGTAGAAGCATAAGTTCTCAAGGTAACAAACACATACTCATAACTTAATCATTTTAATGCAGAAAAACATTTATAGACATATAAATATACGCATACATCCATTATTTCCAATTCAGAGCACAAGGCATGAAAAAACTTATCAGAACCATAAGGTATGATGTGATTGCTAAAAGGGGTGCTCATTTCCACCCAACCATAGGCTCAGTCACTCCTAATGGCTTTACCACTGTCCACCCCTGAGCTTAGACTATGATGCTTTGAGATTCAATATCTTTCTTCCAGCTCAACGAAATTTAGGGATGAAGGTTACTCTCCTTCTCCCAATACAAAAATAGATAGGGATGAAGGTTACTCTCCTTCTCTTGGCTTAGTCTCTATTTTCTGGGATCATAACTCGCTCCAATTTTTTTTCAGTCCTTCCATGTACCCAAGAGCTTAGGCTCTTGTCTTTGCATTGTTCGCAAGTATTCCTCTGACCACCACACTTCCTTTCTTGCCTTCCTCAACAAGATTGCGTGTGGCTCAAATTCCCCATCTGTGGTCACGTCTGGAAGCCTTACAGATGGGCAGTCTACCCCATTCCCTCATTAAATCTTGAGGAGGTCTTCCCACCTACTAGCCTGACTGTAATTCATTCCTGGGTCATAGGGTTATTCTGATCCCGAGCAATTAAATCCAAAAAAGTACTGGTTCGATGGATGTTAATGCAACCATCCCTAGTCCCCTCCACCACCTTTTCATAGCATTCGTGGTCTCTTCTTAACACATCCCCTTTCTAGCAGTCATGCAACACGTATCCATTTTCTATTAAAAATAACATAATTTACATTCATCGACCTTTTATACAAAGGTCCATTAAATCAAACATTCACACCTTTGAGTTTGCCATAGTTCCTTGGCCGATATAGTTATAATTACAAACTGGGGGAAACATGGTGTTACAATTCCCTCCCCCTTAAAGGAACATCGTCTTCGATGTTCTATCTATCAACATGATATGTATATACATGAGTAAACAAAATTGGATATGCCTGTCTCATGGCATCCTCCATTTCCCACGTAGCCTCATATGGGCCAAAGTGTTTCCATTGCACCTTGACTTGTGCAATGGTTCAGTTCTTGAGTGAGGTTTCCTTCCTGTCTAGTATGCATTGGGGCTCTGGCAGGAATTCTCCCTTCATCTCCACCTGGATCACAGTCTAGTCAATTATATGATTAGAATCATGTACATATTTCTTTAATAATGAAACATGGAAAACATTTTGTGCCTTTACTGTGGGAGGGAGTGATAGCCTATAAGATACAAGTTCCACTCTATATAATACCTCAAAGGGTCCACAATACCGAGGTTCCATCTTGGCACAGGCTCCCATTCTCAGGGAACTCTTCCTGGGCCTAACTTTGAGATAGACATGGTCTCTTGTCTTGAACTCTCTGGGAGTTCTCTTTCTGTTGACATAAATTTTCTGTCTATCCTGATAAATCTTTAGATTTTTCTTTATCTGAATCACTTGTTGTTCCATTTCTTTCAGCATGTCGGGTCCGATTGTAATTCTGTCCACTGGATTACTCCAGTTGATTGGAATTTTTCATATTCTACCGTAGAGGGCTTCAAAAAGGCTCATCTTCAAGGATTCTTGATAACCGTTGTTGTAGGAAAACTCTACCAATGGTAGGTAGTCTTCCCACTTCTTAGGCTGATGCATTACATGCATCCTTAGCATGTCTTCTAATATTTGGTTTACTCTTTCTGTCTGTCCATTAGTTTGAGGGTGATAGGCTTTGATGAACAACAATTTAGTCTCAAAACCAACCATTAAGGATTTCCAAAAGATTGAATTAAACTTGGTGTCTCTGTCAGATACAATTTACCTAGGCATGCCATGCAGTATGAATATATCCTTCATGAATATGTTGGCAATATCTATCACCTTACAAGTTGACTTGACAGGAATGAAGTGAGAATACTTACTTAGTGTTTCCACCACAACCATGATGGCGTCATTTTGCTTGGTCGATTTTGGTAATCCGGTGATGAAATCCATGGAGATGGTTTCCCATTTCCATTATGGGATGGGTAGGGGTTGTAACAATCCTATTGGGTATCGGTGTTCTACCTTAACTTGCTGGCATTCTAGTCACTTAGCTATATAGTCAGCTATGTATTTCTTCAATCTAGACTAACATAATTGTTTCCTAGTGGCCGTGATCATTTTCTGATATCCTGGGTGACCAGTATATGGTCTCTTATGTAGCTCATCCATTATGAACCTCTTCAAGTCGTCACAGTTTGGAATATACAATATTTTTCTGTAGGTTAGCATGCCTTTATTGAGTATCTGGTAACCTTCATACTTTATCCCACTAGGCTCTTGCCTTAGGTGTGAGGTCATAGTCTTGAAGAATGCATTTGTTTCTTGTGCATTCCTGACTCTTTCCCTGACATTCATTTCATAGGTGTTTACTGCTTCTAGGTGAATTGTTTTTATACTTCTGCTAAGGGAATCAACCACCCTATTTTCCTTTCCTTTGATCTGTTTGATTTCGAAATCAAACTCACTAAGGAGAGCCATCCACCTAACTTTCCTGGCATTGAGTTTTGGTTGATCAAAAAAGTGCCTCAAACCCACAATGTTCTGTCATAAGCACAAATATCCTATCCAGGAGGTAATGCCTCCACTTTTTAAATCATGTACTATGGCAACCTACTCTAGGTCATGGGTCACATAATTGATTTTGTGCTCGTTCAATTTTCTGGATGCGTAGCAAATTACACGTCCCTCTTGCATAAGGAATTCTCCAAGTTCTTCCTTGTAGACATCTGTACACACGAGGAAATTATTATCATGGTTTTCAATATTTAGCATGGGTGCATGGGTTAGGAGGTATTTCAGTTCCTAAAATATTTCTTCACATTTTGATGTGCAAGTGAATTTAACCCCATTTTTCTGAAGGGCAATGATTGGACAACCAATCTTGGAAAACCCTTTTATGAACCTTCTATAATATCCCACTATGCCTGTGGAGGATATGATATCAGATACATCCTTTGGGGTAGGCCATTCCATAATATATTCGATCTTGTCAGGGTCTACTACCACCCCTTCTTTAGAAATAACATGGCCTAAGTAATGGACTTGCTTCTGGAAAAAGTCGCACTTGCTAAACTTAGCGTAGAGATGATTCAATATCAGTACTTGAAATACGAGTCTAATATGTTCTTCGTGCTCCTCTCTATTCTTGGAGTAGATTAGGATATCATCAATGAAAACCAATACAAATTTGTCCAGAAATTTGTTGAGTACATTATTCATCAAGCACATAAAAGTGGCGGGGGCATTATTTAACCCAAATGGCACCACCAAAAATTCATAGTGACCATACCTCATCCTGAAGGTTGTTTTGTGGATGTCTTCATCCTTAATTCAGACTTGATGGTATCTAGACCTTAAGTCAATTTTTGAGAAAATGGAAGCACCTCCCAATTGGTCGAACAAGTCATTGTTTCTTGGTAATGGGTACTTGTTCTTTATGGTTGTCTTATTGAGTTGCCTATAATATATGCACAATTGGAGCGTGCCATATTTATTTTTCACAAACAAGATGGGTACTCCCCACAAAGATACATTGGCTCGGATGTAGCCTTTTTCCATCATCTCCTTTAGCTATAGCTTGAGCTCAACCAACTCTGGCATACTCATCCTATAGGGCATTCTAGATGCTGGGACTGCTCTTGATGCAAGTTCTATCGAGAAGTCAATGTCCCTTATTGGAGGTGGACCTGGTACCTATTCTGGGAACACGTATTTGTATTCTCTGACATACTACTTCCTAAATTATTTCTCAAACTGTTTCCATGACAAGTCCTTCTCATGGACTCCTTTCACATTCCTAAGGTCTTCCCACCAAATGGAAGCCTTTCCATTCAAGTTGAATATGGCTATTTGAGCCTTCAAGTTTTCAGAGTATTCATGGACTATGAAGTACTTCTTTAAACCAAGCAACCAAGCTTTGACCTATTTCCCTTTCTTAATCTCTCCATTGAAAGAGGGTGGTTTGGCCTTCTTTAACTCTTCAGGATCACAACTTTTGGAATGCTTTCACTTCTTTCCTTTCTATTGAGAATGTGAGCTAGTTTTGCTACTAGAATATCCCTTAGAGTTGCCAGCTTCCTTTCCATAGGACTCTCCTGATGAGTGTTCCTTGCCTCCAGGTTGGGAATTCTTTGAGGTACTTATCCTAGTGTGGTCACTCATGGGGCCATGTTTTCAGATCTCAGGTGGATTTTGACTTCTCTTCTCATGTCGTCGGTCCACATGGCGGGTTGTGGGTTCATGCTGCAGATGCCTCTATATGTCGGATAAGCTCTACAAAAAGACTGCATTAATTTATGTTTGTTTTTCTTTCTCCTTTATCAATCTCTCTTGTCTACCTTGCAACTCTATAATTTGGCCTTGAGGCTCCTTATAGTTTTAGCCATATCTGGAGGGGTTTCCATCGCCCTCCTCTCGTCAGATTATTCAGCTCTATTGTGGGAGCCATCCCCCACTTCATAACATGTCACCATCCTTTAGACTTGAAGTTTTCTCGTGATTTACTGACTGCTCGAGTGATGAAAAAACACTTATTATTAGATAATAGTCTATTAGTTTATGAACAATACACAATTCAAATTTCTTAAATGTGCACACACAGTAGAAAGTTTCATTCTTTTCCTCAATAAAATTTTAACCAAACTCTTTTAAGAAAGAGGTAAGATAGGGTGTCACTCTTAAAAGTATTATAAATATGGTTTTTAAGAGACTCATCCATGAGCCCAAGTAGGCCAAGTGCTGTAACCATGCTCTGATACCAATTTGTAACACACCTATGGTGGGGCATAAAAAAATTGTTCTCCTTAATTAATCAAAACCTCTATACATGGTCTCTAATTTGTAAATTGGGGCCTAACCCCTCCTTCTTCGACGACCATCACATATGACCACAGGTTATGACCGAAATCCAAGGCCACAAGCACCTATTCTAGTGCTTCAGAACTTCGGGCTTCAAGATTTTTTGATTCATCTCACGCCAATTCCTCTGAACTTCGAAGTGGAAAATTTACAAACTGGTGCGAAGGGATCAATGGTCCCTACTCTCCCTCAAGATCAACGAACCTCAATGACTTCGGGCCTCCAAGATTTGGCAGAATTTGAAGCACCTCCTCGCAAAAGCTCCGTAGTACTAATCCTCTGAAGTACACCATCCGACGCTGGGTGTCCTCGGGGAGTTTGATGGTCCTGATTCACTTCGGGACTTTGACGTTCGGGAGTCCCAGACGCTCACACAACCTTTCCTCCTGATGTACTCCATACCTGGAGTTCTAGATCAAGCGCCACACGTCTGTTGTAAATCGACAACTTAGTTTCATTTCAGGACTTTGGCCTCCGGGAGATTCAGACGTTTCTCCAGCCTTTTCCTCCCGAAGCATTTTCTTCTGGATTCAAGGATCGTGCACCACATGTCCTTCCATATCAATGGTCTCGGTTTAATTCTAGACTTCGGCGTTTGAGAGTTTCTTCCTCTCCACACTCGCTTTCTCTCAAAATGCTTTCACCCAAAGTTAATGATCTATCGACGCGTGTCTCCCATGAATCGATGACTACGAATCACTTCCACTATTCAAGCTTCAGGAGTTTTGTCGAGCGAATTATATGATAGTAATTGTGACATAAATTATCAATCTGGAGTCGTAATCGTATGAGATGTACAAAAAGTATATGCAGGGTAAGAGGATTTCTAATCTATGTTAATGATTGAAAAGAAACATGTTAAACTATTGTCGTTGAATCTAAATCTAAGAAAGCACAAAATATGCAACTAATCTATGAAAGGAAACTATCCTAATGCTACACAAATTTGAGACTAAAACTGAATCTACGAAATCAAATGAGACATAATCTAACTATGAAAGAAAAAACTTAATCTAACTACGAAAGCATGAAATCTAGAATTAATCTATGAAAACATGAAAGTGTGTAAATTAAATCTAATGAAAGCAT
>ML781710.1:200599-220148 GCA_009831015.1 Picea engelmannii
TCTTGCATTAAAACAATCCAATACATGACAAATAATGAAAATCACTATCTCAAAACTACAAGACTATGAATCAAAGCTCAATCACTCTATTCTTCTATTCTCTATTCTAGAGAGAGGCCTCCTTCTCAAATGAGGAGAGAACCTTCTTATTTATACATGAATAAAGATACAAAACTCATAATTACAGATCCACTTTTCTCTCAACCTATCCCTTCAAATTCTCCACAAATATCTTAGATAGATATTCTATCCATGATCTTCTCCTTGAAGTTAGCTTGCATGATTATCTCCAAATCAAAGCTTGAAGATGAAATTCTAATTTGAAGCTAGGTGGTGATTTTTGATTTTGTGAAAATCTTCAAATATGTCTGTAGTCATCACAAAACTCATCCAACTTTGAGATATAATGAAAATATGTTAATTTTCTAATATTTAGTCACAAATTCTCTTAAAAATACTCAAAATAAATAATTTGGAAAATGGAAATGTAAACCCATATGTTTTTATGAAAGTGATGGTAATTATGGTTTAATGGAAGAATGAAATGGAAATAAAGGCGACAAATGGTATATGAAAGATGAATAAAGTGTTGTATTTTTGCGACCCAACATTCCCCCCAACTGAACTTGTTTCATGTCCTCATGCAACTTTGCATGAATTCTCTTTAGGATTTTGGAATCTTAGCTATGGCTTTACATGATGATGATGTGTAATAATAAATCATTTCATGATGAGATACATGAGTGACAGCTAATATTTCTTATGGTTGGTTCTTGTGTGACAACCATCAATATGACAAATGTTGGTTCTTCTGTTAACAACATTTGTTCGTTTTACTTATTTTCTTGCTGCAAGTCATAATATTAGAAACATGCATGTACTGGAAATGATAAGTCATTAATGTACTTAGAAAGCCCTTTTTTCTTCATATTTGAATCATGCTAATATATATAGCAATATTTTTTGAATCGAAATGCAACGAGGCATAGTTTGGGAAAAACATGTTGGTAAATGGAAGATGAGATGATGAATATGTAAATGGAATTATGAAATGAATAACCCCCCCCCCAATTGAAGATGTGGTATGTGTAGGAAAAGGAGAAGACTAAGGTAAGGAAATTTTCCAAATTGATCTATTTTTAGCACTTAAGGAATTGTATGATTAAAGATTAGAAAAGAACATACCTCCACTTACCCAAAAAGTTGATGAACTATGCAATAGGAATATGGCCGATGCGGCTGCTGGAGCATGGAAGATGTCACTGTTGTATGATCATGTGAAAGGTGAATGCTACTATAGTTGTGACTGCTAGAACTGCTGGATCAGAGAATATGAAGTGGAGGAATCTGAACCATTGCTGGTGAATCATGGAAAAGAGGAACTATGGAAGTGGAACTATGGTACTCTCATATGGCTAGAAAGATACTACTGCAACTGCTGATGGAGTCATGGAAAAGTGTATAGTCTTCACCCGTTGCTAATCCCGATGGTACAATTCTAGTCATGCGAATGAATGTGTCGATGTCGAGCATGAAGAGAAGTCATTGGATTATCGACCA
Source organism: Picea engelmannii (assembly GCA_009831015.1). Classification (NCBI taxonomy): domain Eukaryota; kingdom Viridiplantae; phylum Streptophyta; class Pinopsida; order Pinales; family Pinaceae; genus Picea; species Picea engelmannii. The sequence continues at coordinate 202,160 of ML781710.1, forward strand.
TTAATGAATGTCGTTAACCAATGTGAGGAAAAATCACCATTGATGTCAATGAGTGCCAAGGTACCCGAGTACATCCTGCAAAGTGAAAATGAATGAGCTGATGTCGAGCCACTTGCAAGATCTGACGATCAAGGGACAATGATGTATTCCCATGATTGTCAATGAGAGAACTTGCCATTAAGGCATGCAAGCCTCTAGGTACTCAAAAGGAACTCTAGTCTATATCCCAGATAAGGTGTTGAGGTCGATGGGGCAAGACTTGTTGAAATGTGGGCCTTAAGGAATCCCACATCAGTCAACACGAGTTTTTACAAAATGATTGGTAGGACTATAGATAAAAATGCCTTGGTAGAAACAACGTGTATGAAAAAGAAAGTAGGGTAATGTAGTCGTCAAAAAGGAACTGAATGGTTTTATTCGCAAGGTGAAATGAATGGAAAATCGGAAAGAGATGTATGCGAATCAGAAAGATAGGCATGTGCGAAGTCATGAAGGATAAGGTGATGGAATAGTAGACTTCGACATGAATGATGAATAAGCTTGGAGGGAGAAATGTAAATGATTATGTATGGCGTAGTTGGTTTTATGAAAGATGGGGATGTAGCGACAAACTTCATGACATGTGTGATGAAAAATTTAGCTCCTTCAAGCTTTTAATAAAACATGCTTTTGAAATTATTGAAAGTCATTGTGGCATGGAATGCGAGTGTCTTCATTCCTGCAATCAAACTTAGTACTAATCCTGCAAGAAAACTTGTGAGATCATCATAAAACATGGAATGCGAGATTAAGTACGAACGCGACAAAAAAAAAAAAAAAAAAATGTTCTTATACCTGTTGTTGTGGTTGTTGCACGTGCGTGCTTTTTCATCGTTGATTGCTTGAAGTGAATTAAGAAAAGAAATCATCGTAAGGCGTAAAAACATTATTGTTTTCAGGAATGATGAAAAAGGTCCATTTGCTATTTTTTTTTTTTTTACAATAAAACAAAACAAATAAAAGGTTATTGCTTTGGTTTTGTTTTACCTTGTTGTGTTTTATTTTATTTTATTTTTTATTTTATTATTTTTTTACCACATTGAAATATAAAGTATTTATTCAAATGTGAGAGAAATACATAATTTTAATCCTACGCTACAACCCTTCCCAACACAGAGAATGATAAACTGGACTATATGCCCAAATTTACCAAGAGACTTTATTGAAAAACATATCATCTTAAGCTACGACCCTCCTCCAACGCAAGGATATTAAACTGCACTCTCACCCACTTTATTATTGGTTTCCAATCTAAATACTAGACTCATAAGGACGCAGTAGATCCTTTCCTGATTAATAGCAATAGATCCTGATTGACATGATAGAAGATAAAGAACCCAACACAAAAAGACTAATGTGCATCTCTCAAGTTGACTGCATTTCACATTTGAGAAGCTTCTTTTCCTTTCCGGTCAGGTGCAAACAATAATTTTCTTCACCTTCCTCTTCCCAAGCAAGCAAAGGAAGAGTAGACATGCCAATTATACACCTTCCCAGAATCTCCCATCACATACGCCTTGCCTCCGGAACCAAGCTTTCCAAAGTATTTATCCAAATAAGATACTTCCTCGCCAAAGATGCGATGAAGAAATGGATGGAATCCAACGAAGATGAATGTCCCTTGAGTGTATTTAACATTTTTGACAGAGAGAGACAATTTTCTTGCATTTTTCAAAATCAGAGGAATGGAAAGAAGCAACTTTTTAGTGCCACAAGTCTTCAGAACAAACTTGTATGGGTAATCAAGATGCTCATTAGAGAGCTCAAACAAAATTGTACATTGTGCCGCATCCAACATTTCATCCAACTCAGCTCGAGTGAGCGCCCTTAGGCCCCTGCGTTCTGGATCATTAAAGATTGAAGGTGCAAAAAAAACTCGACCTCTAGTCGCTTTTCAAATCCTTCAAACCCAATTGTAGTCATTGGGATAACAGAATCTCCACAACCCACACCCATATTGAATTGCAAAGAAAATGTTACAGCCTTTGAAACATAGAAATAGCAGAAAAACACAGATTATGAAAGTAGTTTTTATTGCGTTGGAGGAAAACCAACTACTCCAGAGGAATGGGGAGATAATCTAACTACCGTGCAACAATTATTGGTGCAATTATTGCATGGAGGGAAGGCCGTGTTCAGTAACTGTAAGACAATTAATTCAACAGCTACACCCCCAGGTCGTGCGTGGGAACAGTTGGCGGGATAGATTCTCTAGAACTTATGGCTATTAGTAATAATGACGCACCCACACATATCTTGTTTTGTTCAAAACCTGGGAAAATCCCTAAGTTTCGCCACCTATATCAAATAAAATCGATCTAGAATCGCACTTTCTGATCCAGTTTCGTAGGTAAAGGGATATTGGAGATTTGGTCCATGATTCGTGCTCAAAGGTATAAATTTTGGAAGCATATCCGATATAAATTTTGGGATCATATCTCGTAACCACCGAAAAATAGGAAATTCGCATGCCTTTACTCCGTGAATTGTTGAATTCAACTCAGGATACAACTGGTATACAGATAAGAGTATGTGGCCATGAGAAGACAAGATGTATGCGAGGTGCATCATAACAAGGGAGAAATCTATAGGATAAAGGACAAAGGTAAAGTTGAGCCGGAGGGCGAGGAAAATTGAGTTATTGCAAGGGGGATTGGCGGGGAATTTCTAGAAATTGGTTTTGTTTTCCGATTTGATGGAAATTGTATTAATATTCAGTGCTTTAAACTGCTCTAGCATGAGCGTCTTCATCTTTGTCCATCACCATAGAATCAGTGTTTTCCAGCGTAAAAGAATGCAATGCATGAGGGGATGAAGACACTGCCACCACAACTGTAGTTGTTGTAGCAGTTGAATTGAATTGGCTATGGCAGCTCTTTGTCTCAAGGAGGCTATCCGGACTAGGAGAGACACATTGAATTTGATTGATATAGATACAAAACTGCACCAGCACTACAAAAAGTTTTAGGGCCTCGCGATCCATCGAAGAAAAAAACAAAAAAAAACATGGGCGAGATATGTCAATGTCCAACTTCTGGAACTCTCTATTTTCCTTATGTTTTACAGGTTCAGGCTGCTTATGACTTGAGGAAATAGACCTAATTTTCAACCATAGTGATTGATATGACAATTGTATATATTTTGAAGAAATTTGGAGATTTCGTTGCATAGTTAGGCAGTCATGGATTCAAACAAGGGACCAGGTGGAATTCAGTTGTTGTTGGCTGCAGAGCAGGAGGTGCAAAACATTGTTTTTTTTTTTTTTATTCCTATTAAAACAAAGAATCCTAATTTAACTTGAAGCATTTGTTTTTTTTTTTTTATTCTTAAATTTTTAAAGAGAAATAAAAAACACAATTCAAATTCACATTAAATTAAAGAAAATAAATTTATGAGCAAATGGAGATACATTCTTTGCGAATTAAATATGAAATCGATTAGGCATGTTTTCAAACATTGATTTATTCATTCTTGAAAAAATTAAAGATATACGACACTTTCTGACCCTCATGATCGCACTAAGCGCGGAGGAGAGCATACTTATTGAAAGCAAAACAACTAAAACTAATATGTTTTATTCTTTTGAACCTACCTACCCTACTTCTAATTGGAAGTTAGAAATTGATTAAGTGTAGTCAAAGATCCAATGTAACCATGAGTGCAACAGTAATAAGAATATGTTCATTGTGAATTTCGCAAATGATAATCGAAAATAGACGTAAACGTGCGAAATTGACGGTTGAAATTGTAAATTAACAAAATAAAAAGAAAAACTAAATGGATCTAACCTGGTACCTGCTTGAAACCATCATTTGATAATGATTTCGTAGGCATAGTTTTCACTCCTCAGATCGTGTCGCAACTCCTCATTATCCTCCTTGATCTCCTGCTTGTATAACTGTTCATCATCAGATGTGCAGAGTTTTTCGTATGTTGTTTCTTCGTTTGTTGTTGGAGGAGTAGTTAAGTCCTCAACTGCTTTCAAGATCTCCTTTTTGTGAGAAGAGGAGATTCCGACTTTTGCAACGATCTGAGTGAGTTGTTCCAAGCTTACACTCATAGTTAAACCATATATAAAAAAAGGAGATTGATTAATCATCAAAGATTTAAAACTAAGAAATTGAAACTATTTGTAAAAATAAAACACACCAAACTTGAACTCCTTGTGTTACTGAGACCCTGCTGTCACTAGGTTATCTGTTCGCACAATTAGTTCATTGAAAAATCATTTTAATGAAAATCAAACCAAATACTAGAAAAAAAACAAAAATGAAAAACTAGTACGAAACAAGTGCAAAACAAGTGCGAAATTAGTACAAAACCAAAGATGAACAAAATCAAAAGCAAACTAGTATGAAAGCAGAAACTAATTCACAATCCAAACTTTACACTGCAAAAATGAAAAATGCAAAAGCACACTGGCATAAAAATGAAATTCGCATGAAAAGAAATAAAACTAAGGAAACACTTGCAAAAAGAAAATACACACAACTGAAAATAAAATCTAACTCTAACCCTTTTAACACCTCCCTAGCAACGACGCCAAAATGTCGAGCGAATTATATGATAGTAATTGTGACATAAATTATCAATCTAGAGTCACAATCTTATGAGATGTATGCAAAGTATATGCAGGGTAAGAGGATTTCTAATATATGTTAATGATTGAAAATAAACATGTTAAACTACCATCACTGAATCTAAATCTAAGAAAGCAAAAAATATGCAACTAATCTATGAAAGGAAACTATCCTAATGCTACATAAACTTGAGACTAAAACTGAATCTACGAAATCAAATGCGACATAATCTAACTATGAAAGAAAAAAATTAATCTAACTACGAAAGCATGAAATCTAGAATTAATCTATGTAAACCTGAAAGTGCATAAATTAAATCTAATGAAAGAATTTTAAAAACATCTACAACAACACACGACAAAAAGGTAAACGACAAACCACTATGAGAAAGTAAAATCTTGCATTAAAACAATCCAATACACGACAAATAATGAAAATCACTATCTCAAAATACAAGACTATGAATCAAAGCTCAATCACTCTATTCTTCTATTCTCTATTCTAGAGAGAGGCCTCCTTCTCAAATGAGGAGAGAACCCTCTTATTTATACATGAATAAAGATAACAAACTCATAATTACAGATCCACTTTTCTCTCAATCTATCCCTTCAAATTATCCACAAATATCTTAGATAAGATATTCTATCCATGATCTTCTCCTTGAAGTTAGCTTGCATGATTATCTCCAAATCAAAGCTTGAAGATGAAATTCGAATTTGAAGCTAGGTGGTGATTTTTGATTTTGTGAAAATCTTCAAATATGCCTGTAGTCATCACAAAACTCATCCAACTTTGATATATAATGAAAATATGTTAATTTTATAATATTTAGTCACAAATTCTCTTAAAAATACTCAAAATAAATAATTTGGAAAATGGAAATGTAAACCCATATGTTTTTATGAAAGTGATGATAATTATGGTTTTATGGAAGAATGAAATGGAAATAAAGGCGACAAATGGTATATGAAAGATGAATAAAGTGTCGTATTTTTGCGACCCAACAAGTTTCAAATACTACAACGCCTTTCTCCTTCGAAGTAGATATCTCTCGAAATTGAATATCTACTAACACCTGTCCTCAGATGATAGATGGCTCAGATGAACTCTGGCTCTTCGGCCTTAGGGAGTTCTTGTTCAACATATCCCCCTTTTCTCCCAGAGTGATTTCACCCGAAGTTGACGATCTGTCGACGCGTGTCTCCCACAAATCGATTACTACAAATCACTTCGGCTCTTCGAGCTTTGGGAGGTTCAACCTCTCCACACTCGCTCTCTCTCAGAGTGATTACACCCGAAGTCGACGATCTGCCAACACGTGTCCTTTCTCTCAGATCGATGGTACAAAAGGGCTCTGTTACTTTGCGGATTTTCGAAGGAACTCATGACTATCCACGTAGAAAATTTTCTAAGTTTGACAATCATGATCCGACCATTACCTATGTGTTCATCAATCGTCGGTTCACAGTGATTGTGGGGCCCCAATGTGCACACTCTTTATCAGAGAGCTCAACCTCCGCAATCTGAAAGGTACTTGCCCAACTCTGTCTAACCGAAGTCGTTGATATTCCAGCCCGACGAGATCAACGACGTTGGTGAATTGCAGGCCACGAACTAGCACATATGCTGATTTCACCTTCGCTCTCTGCAATGATTCCCCACCATCGATCTCTGTTCACAAATCGACGATTACTAGTGTTGCGGGGTCCAACCTTTGTAATCTGGGAAGTGCTCTCCCAACCTTCGCAATCTAAAAGGTACTCGCCCAACTCTGACTAACCAGAGTCATTGATATTCCAGCCTGACGAGACCAACGACGTTGGTTGATTGAGGGTCGTGAACTAGCATGTCCGCTAATTTCACTCCGCACTCTGCAATGATTTCCAACCATCGATTTAATCGAGTGGTTGGTGTTTGATTGGTTAACTCGAGTGGGTATTTGAGTCGATCTGAGGATCGGGATGGATTCTCCTCCCGTTAAAAGACTCACATCCATATCCAATGTCAGATTATTAAGTCATCTATAGTTGTTGTTACTCTGATAGTTTGGGTAACTTGACGATTGTGAAATTTGACATCTCAAAGCTTTGAGCTCCTGAGGTTTCGAAACCTTCATGAACTAACTCCTTTAACATAGGGTTCCTAGACCCAATTCACATGGACCTTCAGATGACTCTTGGGCCATTAACTCTACTCTTAGTCGGGTTTTTGGTTAAGGAATTAGGTGTGAGTTCAAAGTCTCTTAGACTACTGGTTTGAAGGGAATGCCTCCCTAACTTGCAGAACTTTAAGCTCTGAAATAGGGCAAGGTAAACTCGTGAGGTTACCGAGATGGTAACAGTGCCAAGAGGCTTGCTCCGACTCTAGGACTGTGATGTAATTTCCTGGTGAGAAATGCCTTTGAGGGATTAAACTAGAGCATATGGAAAATCAAGCAGAAGCATAATTTCTCAAGGGAAAAAACGCATACTCATAACTTAACCATTTCAATGCAGAAAATTTTTTATAGACACATAAATATACACATGCATCCATTATTTCCAATTCAAATTATGAGGCATGAAAACACTTATCAAAACCATAAGGCATGATGTGAATGCTGAAAGGGGTGCTTGTTTCAACCTAACCATAGGTTCAATCACTCCTACTGGCTTTACCACTAGCCACCCCCAAGCTTAGACCACGATGCTTTGAGATTCAATCTCTTTCTTCCAACTCAATGGAAGTTGGGGATGAAGGTTAATCTCCTTCTCCCAATACAGAAATAGATAGGGATGAAGGTTACTCTCTTTCTGCGGACTCAGTCTCTATTTTCTGGGATCAAAAATCACTCCAATTTTTTTTCATTCCTTCCACAGACCCAAGAGCTCGGGCTCTCATCTCTGCACTCTTCACAGGTCTTCCTCTTCCCACCACACTTCCTTTCTTTCCTTCCTCAGCAAGATTACGTGTGGCTCAAATTTCCGGTCCATGGTCAGGTATAGAAGCCTTACAGATGAGCGGTCTACCCCATCCCCTCATTAAATATTGAGGAGGTCTTCCCACCTACTAGCCTGATTGAAATTCATTCCTGGGTCAGAGGGTTGTTCTTATCCTGAGAAATTAAATATAGCAAAGTACTTGTCCGGTGGAGGTTAACACAACCACCCCTGGTCCCCTCCACCACCTTTTCATGGCATTCATGGTCTCTTCTTAGCACATCCCCTTTCCAACCGTCATGCAAAAAGTATACATTTTCTATTAAAAATAACAGAATTTACATTCATCGACCTTTTATACAAAGGTCCATTGAATCAAACATTCACACCTTTGAGTTTTCCATAGTTATAATTACAAACTGGGGGAAACAGGGTGTTACATTTACTCCATCGGTAAGTGTGAAACCATATTTGTCCATGCAATTTATACATATTTAGGAACCAATGCAGTTCTTACATATTTATGCTCTAGTGTAAGAAAAATTCAATAAAAGAGTTGGTGCTCTTAATGACAAAAAACACATTGCTTTCTTCAATCACAATGTTACCATTGTTATTATTGTTATCGTTATTATTACAAGAATTTATGAGGCACAAGTTATTATATGCACTGGTTCTTTTATGTATGAAGTATGGATTGGTGCTTTTATGATACAAAATATGCATCAGGGATTCATAATGTATACAATACACACTAGTTCATATCATAAATATAGTGTACTGGTTCATATTATTGATATAAATTTCCTGGTGCTTTCAATATCTAAAATACACATCGAGGTGATTAAAATATCTAAAATACCATTGCTTAGTATTGGTATTTCGAGGAACCAAAGAATATTAATACATTATGCATTGGTGTGTTATAAACCTCAGTACCATAGTAATTCACTTTACCTATTTCAACGTACCGTGAAAAAAAACTCTGCCATAACCTCTGGCTACCTAAAATTTTTAGTTATATTGAAAATACATTAAACCTTTGCTAAAAATATTCTACAAATAGCGGAGGTTTTTTTGATATTTTTTATCATTTTGTAACACTAAAAACCTCCACAAAAACCTCTACTAGAAGATGTTTTCCTTATAATGTGAATATAAATCAAATTTTTGTCTCAAGTCCTTAGATGCTTTTGAATATGACCCCTCAAAAGATGAACCAATATCCTATTCACTACTTTTATCTCCCTATGTATTTGTGGATGGAAAGTTGTGTATATCTTCAACTTGGTGCCCATCTTCTCCTAGAGTGTATCCTAAAAGGAAATGAGAAATATAGTATCTCTATAAAAAAAATGATGCTCATTTGTATCCCAAAGTGCACCCAAACATTTTCAAAGAGAGTTTTCTACATCTTTCTTGTTGATGGTATTTTTGAATGCATGATATTGCACATCTTACTAAGCCTATTAATTACCATAAATAGATAATCATCATGTCCCTTCTTGTTTTTTGCAAAACCTCCTATGAAATTCATGGAGATGCTTTCCCATGGTCTAGTAGGTACAAGTAATGGATGGTATAAACCTTGCTTCCTATTACCAGGTTTGCTAGTATAGTAAAGTATGCATCCTTTGACAAACAAAGCTACATTTTCTTACATTCTAAGCCAATACACATACCTTTGTAAGTTGGAAACTATATTCTCAACAAAAAAATGGCATACTACTTTGGAGGTGTGAGCCTATTTGATATGTCACAATATTTCACCTTTAGGAACATAGAGCTTGTCTAACTTGTATATCAACCCATATTGGAGATGATATTAAACCTTACTATCAACTTATTTTACATGAACTTGATGTAACATCCTTATTTTCAAACCCCAAACTAGCGATGAATATTGTAATTGTGATGCATGACCAAGATCTAAAGCGATGTAATATGTAAATGATGTAAATTAAATATAATGAATCAAATGTATCGCCAAATGTAGATGGAAACAGATGGATATTTGAGGGTTAATTATCCACAAGAGAGGGAAGGGGTCCAAGGGGGATAGTTTACCCATGTTTAATAAACCCAAACCATTTTTCTTTCTAAATTATCCTTACCATGAACCTTCCATTAGTTGTTGAGTGTTATAGAGCCCAATCATTGAATTAATGTAACAAGGTGGGTGTGAGAGTCACATCCTATAGTTATAGGGGCTTAGTAAAATCATCTCGGGGAAGAGTGCAATTCAAGCAAGCAAGAGAAAGAGGGGAAATTTGTATGGGTAGGAGACTAGAATTATGCATTCACGTTTTTGCATGAAGAGCAGTTTTTACATGGAGTTTTATGGCCAACAATAGAGTTGGGAGTGCTGAAGCTTGAAGGAAATTGTTGTAGGCATGTTTGGTTTTTTTTTGGAGCGATAATCTCGTGGAGAAAGAGGCTATGTTCCTGGGAGTAACATGTTGTTCGAATTTTTCCAAGCAAGCAAGCATTTATGTTGTTGGGTGAATTTGTGTTGTAGTTGTGGAATTCCTATGGTCTCAACAAGTATAATTCCTGCCCAACCTATGCTGGAATCCCTGGAGGGGAGGGGAAAGGCCTGAGGGAATGCAAGCAATGAAGGGGGATTCTATCCCTTGGGTTGTGCAGGTTGAGGGAAAGAGAGTTGGTGGACTGGAATTGGTTGTGAGTTTTGACTATGTGAGGTGGGACATTAGCCAGCCTTAAGGACCACCCTCTCTTGTGGATTCATAGCCTCATCTCGTCGGTGTATTTCTATTGAGAACTAGAACAACATGGCTACAGTTGGGAGGAACATCCTTCCTCTGGAATGGGTTGCATAATTTTATAAGATAAGTGTTCTTATCTGTTGTGTTGATGTGTTAAATGATGATATATATTTGTTGTGCATTTTACTCTAAGTTATATTGGTTAATTTTGCTTGATGAGAGTAGAAAGATGCATTCATGTCTCTATTTTATAGCTAAATAATGATGTATGTAATTAGTATTTGTTTTTCATATTAAGAGTGATCATATTTACATTTTTATCAGTATGTCTAGACAAACGAACTTGAATTTCATGCTGTGAGTGAATTTCCACATTTAGATTCAGTATCAAATTTTTTTATTGAGTCATATTAGTGGTGATGTGACCCAGCTGGGGGCTAGGTACATTACAAAGTGGTATCAAAGATTAATTTCAACACTAGACCCATATGAGCCAACAACCACTGTGAATTTGGAAAAATTTGTTGTTACATACTTTGGTCTGAGTGAATTTGGGGAAAAATGGTGGAAAACCATTGTAAAAATTGCCAAATTCATGGGAAAATTCAAGTTTTAACTACCCATAACTGTCTGAGATGTTTAATGAAATCAATTGGCCAAATTACTAAGTTAAATTTGAACTACAAGGTCAAATTTCACATTTTAATGGAGGTCAATGGAGCTGGGAGAGTTTAAATAATCGATGACCAAGATTGCTTTTGACCCCGTGATCAACGACCTATATTGATGACTGAGATTAATTCTGGCAGTCGAAGAAATGAGATAGATCGATGGTCTATATTAGTTTCGGTCGTTTGGAGGGTAGGAGTAGAATTACTGACTAAGTTCATCTTGAGTGAGAGATCAATGACTTTGATTTGTCGGGGAATTTGGCCAAAAATTCCGAGTGTCAAATTTCACCAAAATAACTCATTGATGACCGATGGTCAGGGATTGGTAGAATTTGACGAAGGTATCATGCGTCCAAAGGGGATCACCTATCATTGATGGCCGACGATCGGGGATCGACGAAATTTGATGAGATTTTTCATTTGTCCGAGAGAAATCACCGATCGTCGATGGCTAATGATCGAGCATTGACAGAAATAGTATAGTTCTTTATGTCTTCCAAGAGAAGTGGCAAATTGTTGACGAAGAAAATAATATGATGACATCAACATCCATGCATCATGCCATGTCAGAAATGTTGATAACTCAGGATGATGTGTCATGCCACATCAAAATCTACCTATCATGCAATGTCAGCAGGGTTTCCATGTCAACAAGGGGATGGTCGATCGTTGATGGTTGGGGTTTGACAAGAATTGTGGGCAAGTGGTTTTCCATGAAATTCTCCGATGGTTGACAATCGATGATCGGGCATCAGAGAGATTTGCGAGCAGTATTGGTTTACCATGAGAATTATCCGATGGCCGATGGCCGATAATCGATTGTTAGAGAGATTCATGAGTAGTATTAGTTTTCAAATATAATTCTCCTATGGTTGATGGCTGATGATCAAGAACTAGAGAGATTTGTGAACAATTTTAGTTTGAGAGGAGGAACGATCGATGGTTAATGTTCGATGATTGAGTGTTAGGGATATTGGTGAGAAAGTTGGATTTACAAAAATAAATCGTCGATCGTGTATGTAGAGTGGGTCAATAATCCAAATTTATTCCAATTTGATATCGACAAATCAGATTTAAATACTGTTATAACACTAAAAATAGTCAAATTTCTATGAATTGTTTGGGCTTTTGAAGGTCATTAACTCGCGGGTTGATTTTGAGGCCCTAAACAACATTTTTAGACAATAAAAACCCATGAAAACAGAGTGTACACTCTGTTTTTTCATCTTAAATAAAAGAACTCAGAGAGAGCTATCCAACGAGCTATTCCGGGTGCAAACCGGAGCTCATATGAGAAATTTACAACCAAAACAGTAAGGGTAAAAATTACAACACCAATTCACTTTCAGAGGGCATAACTCATTGCTTAGAAGTCCATTTTGGGCTCAGGAGAAGTCTATAGAAAGATTGTGATCCATAGAAGACAATGATGGAACTAGATTTGAGATATGGGTATCTAAAAATGTGTTGGGAAAGAAAGAAGGCACCTGTAGCATACATGGATAAATTGGGAAAGATAGTTAAAACTTCTCCAAACCATAACTTTCAGCTTGAAACTTGGATTTGAGAAAACAAATAGTTGCTAGAAAATTATTGAGAAGGAGAAAACATCTATCCACCCAGAATTTTGAATGGGGTAGAAAAATTTCCCAAACAATGATAAAAGATATTTCTGTAGCAGTTAAAGAGTGGAAATTGCAACTTGTAAATGTTGTAACTTTTCACTTAGAACTCAAAATGAGGCATGAGTACAACTATTGGAAAATCGTTTTAGAGAGGGACACATTTAAGGAATCAAATTTTGGAATAGTGCAATCATATTCTTTATAACTTGAAATGAATAATGACCTGTAATATAATTAATAACTATTTTGCTATATGCTTAATTCTAGCAGTAATTATTGCATGCACATTCTTACATAATTAAAGATACAATAAAGTAGACTTTAGTTCATAAATGAGAACTAGAGCTATGGATGATTCCCAAGGGTATTGTATCCTCAAAGAAGAAATCAAAGGGATACATGTTAGCATAGGTAATGTTGAGACTAATTCAAATGGACAAAGAGACAGGCATGGGACTTTAACTATGAGAAGTCTACATAGAGAAGTGCAAAGATATAGGGTTGACAATGAAAAGGTTATGAAGGCTCATGAAGAGATACTACAAATATGGAATATGTTGTAGAAGCAATTCAACAAAGATTCAGGAACAAAGAAATAAGATAGTACAAGACAAGTGGAAGAATCTAGGTCTTATGATAGGAGAGATGATCATGGAGGATATAGATAGTCAAGGAGTAGTAGCGTTTTTCAACATCATTCCCCAGGGCACTTGACCCAAAGAGAATATGCACGCTCAAGGTTGGTAAGAAGCCCAAGTTTGTCTCCTTTTAGAAATTAGAGAAGGAGAAATAGGTCAGATAACTTGCAAGGGGAGCTGAGGAAATTCAAGCCACCATCATTTGATGGAGAGAACAAGAAAGGAGAAGATGCAAAAGCATGGTTTCTGAGAATGAGGAATTATTTCCATTTGCATGACTACTCATCAAATGCAGAATCTAGAATTGCAACCTACCACCTTCAAGGAAAGGCATCTATGTGGTGGGATCGACTAAAGTAGGTTAAGAACCTTGATGAGAAGAGAATTTCTTGGAAGCAATTCAAGAAATATTTTCAACAACAATACTTGTCAGAGAAATATTATGACAAGTGTTGAAATATTGTAACTGTGAAGAATATTCTAATTATTATTTAGTTATTTTTATATAGATCAAATCCCCTTTTGTGGATTGATCATGTCGGGTCTTGTATATGACCAAATCCCCTTTTGTGGATTGGTCAAACCATGTTCATATGGTGGTAATTGAGAAGTTGGACCCTAGGGATAATTAAAGTGGTTTTAACCACTAGTTGAAGAAGTCGACCCTGCTTGATGAAGAGACACAACCCTAGCACCTCCCAACTAGTATAAATAAGAGAGGATGGTGCCTCATTCTCTCACTCACTCAGTCACTCATCTAGTGCACATATTTTGGAGGTATTTGTAGTTGCAAGAAGGAGGATATAGAGGCACATGCTCAGTGTTGGTTTATCTCTAGTGTTTTGGTCTTTATCTTGGCATTGTATTGGAAATCTATATTAAGGAAGTTTTTGTTGGGTTTTCTCCCCCATGAAGGCTTCCGAGGATAAAATGTTTTGTAACTTGTGATTGTGTTTCTCTCAGTGATCCTATTTGTGCTATTATCTATGAAAATCATTAAAACTTAACATGGTATTAGAGCTAAATTGAAGAGAGCACCTTTCATTAGGTAATCAAAAACTTCACAATTGTCGTACAAGAAAATTAGGGCTTTTTATTGGAAGAGAATTTCTGACTAAAAACCATCTAGGGAAGTGTGCCCTAGCTTAGCGAACTCATTGGCAACTTGGGCACACCTTTTCATTAGCCAGAGCCTCCAGAAATTTAAACCCTAGTTTTAACTAGTACCAGAAAACCAGAACCAGTACCAGAAGTAGCAGTCCATATTTTCGCAGGTCAATTTTCAGGGGGTAAAACTTGAAATTTTTGAAGTCAAATAGCTCTAGTCTACTCGCCTCATCCCAACACATCTCTTGGTAAGTTCAGAATCACTTTCTAAGCAATTTCATTTTTTGGTCATTTTCTCAGCTCCAGGTCAAGATGTCTGCAAGCACTAAGCTTGTTGACAAGTTAGAAGGTGTGGAAAACTTTCGTTCCTGGAAATACAAAATTGACACATTCTTGAAGAGAAGGACCTAGAAAAATTCATAAAATAAAATGTACCAAAACCTGACGAAGAAGGAGCCAAAGAAAAGTACAAAAATGATATGATCAAGGCTAAAATAATAATTACATATTCCATTAAATACCACTTGATCCCTCAAGTGTCTTCTAAAGATACTCCAAAAGATATTTTTGATGCCTTAACTATAATGTATGAAGGAAAGAACATCAATCAGAAGATGAATCTAAGAACCCAACTCAAGAATACAAAGATGCAGAAAGGAGAAACAATTCAAGACTATTTCTCTAGAATCTCTCAATTCAAAGAACAGTTAGAAGAAATTGGAGACAACTTGGATGAATATGAAATCATCATGACAACTCTTAATGGTCTCACAAGACCTTGGGATGCCTTCATCCAAAATATCTGTGCAAGGAAGGAGAAACTCCAATTTGATAGTCTATGGGAAGAATGTGTTCAAGAAGAAGCAAGAGTATCCAACCAAGAAGTAGTACTATTAATGGATGAAGATAACGCCTTAGATGCTCATTCTAAAGGAGGAAATAAAAGGTCTTGTTTATAAAAGGAGACCCGCCTTCATAAGGAATCTCACTCCCCAAAGAGATTCACACACTTCCATAAAGAATCTCACCCTCCAAGGAGATTCTAGAAATATCAGAAGGGACAAAGAAGAGAAAAAGATTTCTCCTCTTATCAATGTTATCATTGTGATAATATGGGACACATTGCTAAGAATTGTCCTCCCATAAGAGAATAGTACAAGAAGAGAAATAACAAAGGACATCATGCCCATGCAGTTGAAGATGATGAGCCACCTACAAAGATGACTAAAGAAGAGTTTGAAGATTATGTTTTATTTTCCTCCTTCTCAGGATATGTGACACTTGGAGAGGATACTTGGCTCATAGATAGTGGTGCCTCTAAGCACATGATAGGTCAGAGAGACATTCTCTCTGGACTTACAGAAAAGGACTTTCCCAAGAAAGTTTCACTCGGAGATGACTATTAGTATCCTATCAAAGGAATGGGAGAATCCACTTACAAACTAGTTTCAGGAACTCCGATGAAGATGAAGGGCGTACTTTATGTACTAGGTTTGACAAAGAACTTACTTTCTATCTCTTCTCTAGATAAGAAAGGTTTCAGGGCTGCATTCATAGATGGTGAAGTTCTTATGTGGCCTAAGGGAAAAATCATAGAAGATGCAATTTTTATTGGAACAGAAGAAGGTGGCATGTATAAGTTAAAGCATCACTCAGATGCAACCTTGACTCACTCAATTGAGAGTTCATGTGAACTTTGGCATAGAAGACTAGCTCACATCAACTATAAAGCCTTATGATATGTAATAAAGGTAGTTACAGGTTTACTAGAATTCAAGGTTGACCATGAAGGTGTATGCAAGGGATATGCACAAGGAAAGAGCATAAAGAATCATTTCCCAAAGAGCGACAGTAAAGCATAAGGAATCTTGGATCTCATCCACTCAGATGTATGTGGTCCAATGCGATCAACCTCTCTAAGTGGGTATGTATACTATGTGTCATTTATTGTTGATTATTCTCGCAAGACTTGGGTTTATTTCTTGAAATCAAAAGATGAAGTACTCAGAAAGTTCAAGGAATTCAAATCCTTGGTAGAAAAGATCTTCAAAAAAAATATCAAGATACTCAAGTCAGATGATGGAGGAGAATACACCTCAAAATAATTTGGAAGATTTTGCAGAGATGTCAGGATTAAGAGGGAGCTCAACACTCCCTATAATCCTCAACAAAATGGTGTAGTAGAAAGAAATAATAGAACAATAATGGAAGCAGTAAAGACTATGATCCATGACAAATATCTTCCAATGCACTTATGGGATGAAGTAGCAACAACAATAGTTTATGTGCAAAACAAATTATCCCATAGTGCACTTGGATTCAAAATCACCGAAGAAATGTTCTCTAGAAAGAAGCCAGAAGTAAGCCATCTAAAAATATTTGGTTGTCTAGTGTTTGTACATATTCTGAAAGAAAGGAGAATTAAGCTGAACCCTTAAGGAAAGAAGGGTATATTTCTTGGATATTGTGAGGTGTAATGTACCCCAAATTAACCAAATAATATTTTTTTTTCTTTCTAAGACATAAATCAATTTCGTTAAGCTTATAAATTAAGAGAAGGAATGATTCATTTATGTTCATAAGGATATTATTACACCAGTCTAATATACTTCGAATAGAAAATCTTATGTGGGTAAATTCCTCTCAAACCACTCCAACATACTCAAACGTAAATAAGCGATGTCTATACTTAGGTCGAAGGAACCCTTTTTGTTCAGAGAGAAAAAGGGATAGCACTTTGAGGTGGAGATCGAAATCGTCTCCCAGGGTCAAGATCCGGTGGAAGAACGCCAAATTATTTGGCCAGATATCCTTAGAAGAATGAACGATGAAGATTCTTCGGGGAAGGTACCGAAAACCCATGGACCATTAGATCTCATAGATCTGTGCGGAGGTTAAACTCAGGAGGAGTAGTGACCTTTGGATGGGAAAACAATAGGAGCCATTGATCTCTCACTTCGAATTTCGCTAACTCGGAGTTGCCACGTTAGAGGAGGGGGCCCGCTAGAGTACCATTCCATTCCGGACCCCCCCCCCAATCGTTAAAAATAGAACGGTCGGGGGGTCCGAAAAACACCATCAGTCGTCCATCGATGTGCTTGTCGCTGGACCGTAGATCTAAGCATACTATTTAACCAACTTTTTGGACCCCCCCCACCCCCCACCATTAAAAGAAGAACGGTCGGGGGGTCCGTAATCTAATCTTAACCATGGATCTGGGCACCGACACCTCAGCTGTTCAGATGTGTGCCTTTGTTACCCACGATTCTGGACCCCCCCGTTAAAGGTAGAATAGACAAGGGGGTCCGAAAAATCTTGTAGACCATAGATCTGAGCGCCATTGCCTCAACCGTTCATCTGTGTGTGTTCTTTAACCTTCTAACAAAAATCCGTATTTTCTCCGAAAGCTTAGGTCAAGTTCTTTATATGGGTCTGCCCAACTTTCCCTACTTTTGTGGAAAAACCCCATTAAGCCCCTTTTCGACATTTCTTATTTCATTTATTAAATTTCTTTTAATGTAGTCTGTGCGTAGTACTAACTGCACTGGTATCCGTATACCTTCTCTATATACATACATACATACATACATACATACATACATACATACATACATATACATATACATATACATATGCATATGCATATACATATACATATACATATACATATACATATACATATACA
>ML781710.1:232179-252845 GCA_009831015.1 Picea engelmannii
GTTAAAGGTAGAACAAACGAGGGGGTTCGGAAAAACTTGTAGACCGTAGATCTGATCTCCATTGCCTCAACCATTCATCTGTGCATGTTCTTTAAACTTCTAACAAAAATTTGTATTTGCTCTGAAATCTTAGGTCTAGTGCTTTATATGGGTCTACCCAGCTTTCCCTGCTTTTGTGGAAAAACCCCATTAAGCCCCTTTTCGACATTTCTTATTTCATTTATTAAATTTCTTTTAATGTAGTCTATGTGCAGTACTAACTACACTGGTATCTGTATACCTTCTCTCTCTCTCTCTCTATATATATATATATATATATATATACTTTCAAGCTTATTTATACATAGACGAACCTACCTAGATTTCAGAGTTAAAATCTACACATGTAGGTGGATCTGTTCCTTCAAGTTTATACTTTCTCTAGCATTTTGTCTCAGGAGGAACCATTCCCAGGGTTTAGTCTTGATCATAAACTTCTCACAACGAACAGATGTCATCCATGGAAATTATTTCATCTTAGCACAGTGAGAGACATAACATCAGATATACGAATCATTCAAACAAATACTAAGCATAATTTAAAAGAGGATTAAATACAAAGTTGACATTTCGGCATTCGGGACTCACTGCTACAGAATCACGAAGTTCCTTTGCTTTACTAAACCCCAAAGATCTTGAAACTCTGAAATGTAGGGCCTACAACCCCCTCACATTTCTCCCTTCAGCATTTCACATATTTTGTTTGAACAATAGGTGTTCGTAAACCCCGACACCCCGAACCCCGAAACCCCGAAATGCTGGGCCCACAGTCCCTTCGCATTTCACAATTCGGCATTTTGCGTATCATTTGTTGATCGTCAGGTATTCGAAAACCCCAACATCCTGAACCCCAAAAACATCGATCGTTATCATGACTTGGCACATGAATCTCTTTTTTGTGTTCGGCGTTTGTATCGCCGAAAACCCAATTGACCTCTATTTCCCACACCCTTTTGTCCTCTACTATTTAAGCACTTAATCAATAGTTTGTCAGTAAAGGTAATTTTAAATACCAGGGTTATCGCCTTGGAGACAGGTCCTATTTTCAAATGCTAGAAGTTGGATTAGCATACGCTAGATCTATATTACTAAATCATTTGATCTCAACTCGACATTTCTTATAATTATTTCCAAAGTGGTTTAAATCTGCCATAGTGATTATTTAGATTGGATATAATGGTTCGAGTAAAGTTCTGATTCTATAGTTTTCCTTCTAGAATAATATAGGTATAGACCTACTCAATCCAATTACTCCTAGATAGATCTGTCTGAAATCACGATTACCAAAAATATAACCTTTGCCTATATACAAATTTATACTATCAAATTCACTTGCACATGGATGACTCTGTCTCAGGTTTTTAATTCAAGAGGGGCAATCCCAGAATTTAATACTTGATTATAAAACTTCATACAATGAACCGATATCATCTATGACATCCATCTCAACTTAGTACAGGTAGATACATTACAACAAATAGATATAGTCATTCACACAGTTACATTACAACAATTAGATGCAATCATTCATACATAGAAGGTGAGATTTACATATCTGGAACAGTTCACAGAAAAACAAAGGGAACAACCACGTTCCTCCCAACCATAGAATAGGGCAGTAAAAACCACTTGCTCGATTCACCCACTAGCCTGACCATGAATCCATGAGGGCGAACTTGGAAAGCTCCTCCTCCGCAATGTCTTGCAATTCCAGTAGTTATCCTCTTGCCTCACACTTACTCAACAGTGCTCATAACAACAAGGAAACTCGTAATCCTTTCCCAGCATACTTGGCAGCATCCTGCCTCCTCACATATGCTATTTATTCATTTTTGCCCAGGTCTTTTTCCCTCCTTTGGGGATTTTCGCAGCTTTTCTAAATCACTAATTTTCAAGGGCTGCCAATGGCCAAATCACTGATTTTCCACTTGTAATAATCATCCCAGAGGTAGTTCCAACATGTTCCCCACTCATGGAGTCATGGTCAGTGGATTTTAACATGGTTGTTCCATTTGTCCTCCTGCAATTAATATAAATATTCTGTTTTTATACAAGTGTCATAGTCAAAATAGTTAGATGAGTCCAAACAGATCTCTGCCCAACAGTCACAATAATTAATTACAATATCAAATTCAAAATTCGGAGTTGCGATAAATGGAAAAAATTCCCCAAATTTGAATTTACTAAAAACGAAAATAAATTTCCAGCAAATTTAAATCTCAAAATATTTTTTTTTTGGGGATGTCACATGAGGTCTCTAAGGCCTTCAAAATTTACATACCAGGTTACCATGATATTGAGATCAACAAAGATGTAACCTTTGATGAAGATGCAACACTCAAAAGATCAAGGAAGTGCCATCTTGAAGAAGTATACGAAGAATAACCTGTAGCTCCCAGAGTTGCAGAACCAGTGAAGGAAGTTATAGTTACCCCTGATGATGAGATTCCAAAACATCATGATATGATAGAATCTCAAGAAGCTCCCTAGATGACGATCTTTGAAAAGACAAAACCATCTTGGGCGAGGTAACTCATTCAATATGGAGAGAAGTATGGTGCCCCATAAGGAACCATGAGACAAAGCAAGAAGCCTAATCCATTCTCCAGTTATATGGCCTTGATGTGTGATCTCATAGAAAAGGAACCTACTTGCTTTGAAGAAGCCATTCATAAGAAACAATGGGTGGATGCCATGATAGAAAAATAGCAGTCCATTATAAAGAATAATGTTGGGAAATAGTTCCCAAACCAAATAACAAATATGTGGTATCTTCCAAATGGATATACAAGATAAAACATGATGCAGACAGAAGTATTGAAAAACATAAAGCAATATTTGTAGCTCGTGGATTTTCTAAAAAATAAAGCATTGATTATGAAGATACGTTTTCTCCTGTGGCCAGATACACTTCTATCAGAACAATCATAGCTCTTGCAGCTGAGATGAAGTGAAAGTTACACTAGATGGATTTGAAAACAACCTTCTTGAATGGTGTTATTGAAGAAGAAGTGTATATAGAACAACCACAAGGGTTTGAAATTGAAGACAAAAATACTCATGTCTATAGGTTAGAGAAAGCTCTGTACAAGTTAAAGCAAGCTCCTAGAGCTTGGTATGGTAGAATTGACAGTTTCCTGACGAGCTTGGGATTTACCATGAGTAAAGTTGATTCTAACCTTTACTTCAAGGTTACAAATGATGAGCCATTTATATTTCTTTTGTATTTGTATGACTTATTCTTAACTGGAGGAAGAAAAACTCATCACAGATTGTAAGAAGAAGCTCGTTGCAGAATTTGAGATGAAATACCTAGGTCATATGCATTATTTCTTAGGTCTTGAAGTTTGGCATAGCCCAGAAAAGATCTTTCTTAACCAAGGGAACTATTCAGTTGAAATACTGAAGAAGTTTGACATGTGGAAATGTAAATCCATGAACACAACCATGGAAACAAAGTTGAAGCTCCTGGTAGATACTTCGTCAGAATTGGTTGATTCTACTTTGTACAGATGGATTATTGGTTCATTGATGTATCTGACGAATACCGGGACACATATATGTTTTGATGTGAACACCTTGAGTCAGTATCTGGTAGATCCCATATGTGTTCACCTTGTAGCTGCAAAACATGTGATGAGATACCTTAAGGGTACATTGGAATATGGTCTTTGTTATACTAGAGATCCTGACTTCAGACTGTATGGATATACTGATTTAGATTGGGATGGAAGTGTTTCTGATAGAAAGAAAACTTCAGGATGTTATTTCAGTCTGGTGTCAGCCATGACTTCATGGCAAAGCAAGAAGAAATCCAGTGTTTCTCTTAGCACGACATAAGTGGAATACATTGCACCATGTTGCACTAGTTTTGAAGCCATATGGATTCAAAAGTTGTTGATAGTTCTATTTGTTCTAGAGATGGAAGCCACCATGATTCTATGTGATAACTAGAGTTGCATAAAGATGATGGAGAACCCTGTGTTCCATGATAAATCAAAGCACATAGAGATACAATATCACTACATTCGTGATATGGTGTAGAGGAGAGTTGTAAAGCTCCAATATGTTGGTGCAGCTGAGAAGGTTGCAGATGTGTCGACCAAGCCTCTGCCTCATGTAAAGTTTGAATACTTTTGAGACAAGCTTGGTATAGTCCAAAAGGACCTCCCTTGAAAGGGAGAGTGATGCTGTTGATACTATGGTATCCTGAAAAACAATGGGTAGCCTCGTTAGGATTTTATATCCTATGGGATTGATCATCCATGGGAAGATCCTGAAGGTCTGGTAAGGATAGTTTATCAGAGTACCTTTGCATGTATATTCCAGCTATGGCCATTAGTGGTAACTCCATTAGGATTTTATATCCTAAGGAATATTTGGATTCCTGGGTAGATCCCAAAGGTTCGGTAAGGATGGTATGTTAGAGTACCACATGGTAACTTCGTTAGGATTTTATATCCTAGGGAATCTTATGATTCCTAGGAAGATCCCGAAGGTATGGTAAGGATGGTCTGTCATAGTACCACAAAATGTTGTTGTTGCACCTGTCTCATTCTGTTTCCATATGATGATGATGTTGTTCTCTCAGCCTTGTGATGATGATGCTATTGATGATGTTATCTAAGCCTTGTGTTGATGATGTTGTTGATGTTTTTATCTCAACCTCGTGCTGTTGATGTTGTTGATGATGTTATCTCAGCTTCATGATGATGATGTTATCTCAGGCTCGTGTTGTTGATGTTGTTATCTCAACCTCGTGTTGATGATGTTATCTCATCCTCGTGCTGATGATGTTGTATCAGCCTCGTGCTGATGATGTTGTATCATCCTCGTGTTGTTGATGATGTTGTATCAACCTCATGATGATTGATGATGTTGTATTATTGTTATACTAATTGATGTTGATGCAGATGATGATGATGATGCTACTCCAACTCCATGCGGTGAACGATGATGTTATTGATGATGAGAAAAAACTTCCTATGCTTTATAGATGTGCCAGTCATTGTTCTAGATGCTGATGATGTTGCTTCCCTCTTTCTCTCTTGATGATGTTGTATTGGGTTATGTCAATAAAATACCCTTCTTGTTAAGGGGGAGTGTTGAAATATTGTAACTACGAAGAATATTCTAATTATTGTTGAGTTATTTTTATATAGATCAAATCCCCTTTGTGGATTGATCATGTCGGGTCTTGTATATGACCAAATCCCCTTTTTTGGATTGGTCAAACCATGTTCATATGGTGGTAATTGATAAGTCGACCCCTAGGGATAATTAAAGTGGTTTTAACCACTAGTTGGAGAAGTCGGCCCTACTTGATGAAGAGATACAACCCTAGCGCCTCCTAGCTAGTATAAATAATAGAGGGTGGTGCCTCATTCTCTCACTCACTCAGTCACTCATCTAGTGCGCATATTTTGGATGTAGCTGCAGTTGCAATAAGGAGGAGAGAGAGGTGCATGCTCAATGCTGGTTTATCTCTAGTGTTTTGGTCTTTATCTTGGCATTGTATTAGAAATCTATATTAAGGAAGTTTTTGCTGGGTTTTCTTCCCCATGAGGGTTTCCCAGGATAAAATGTTGTGTACCTTGTGATTGTGTTTCTCTTAGTGATACTATTTGTGTTATTATCTATGAAAAGCATTAAAACTTAACAACAAGATGATGCAAGAGTTATTTGAATTCAAACTTGGGAACATGACCATGGATGAATATGAGAGAAAGTTCTTGTAACTTCTCAGGTATGTGAGCTTCATTAGAGATGACAAGATCAAAATTATAAGGTTCCTGAGTGGAATTCCATCTTTCTACAAGGATAAAATTTCATTTGATGAACCCAAGAATTTAGAGGAAGCCATAAGAAAATCCAAGTACTTGTATGAGTAGAACAAAGGAAGGCCAACTTTCGAAAAGGCTTGGGATGACAAGAACAAAGGAAAGATGGATCAAAGGAAGAAAGGATTCAAGCCACCTTTCATAAGGAATAGATATCAAGCATGTCAACAAGGGAAACCATCTCAATGTGATCAGAAAATGACAGAGTCCTTGGGAAAGAAGATAAGACAACAACCCATAAAGTGTTGGGGATGTGAAGAAGATCACATGTATAAATATTGTACTTGGCGACGATATAAGATGAGGACTATACATAGAATTAAGAAAGAGGAGACAATAGAGGATGTGGGAAGAAGCATGCTAAGGATCTATGTAGCATTGGAAAATATACAAACAAATATCAATGCCACATGATTGAAGTGGAAGGTAACATTTATAATCATCCCATATCTAGTTTGATTGATTTTGGAGATAGTAATAATTATATATATCCAAATCTAGTTGAAATATTTAAATTGACACATGGAAAGTCTTGGATAGTTCAACTAGATATTGGAACCAAGAGAAGAATTAATGAGCTTGTCAAAGAATTCCCTATAAACATGAATGAAATTAACACTAAGGAATATTTGAACATCATTCCACTTGGGTCTTATGATTGCTTGATTGGTATGGATTGTCTAGAAAAGCATCATGATGTTTTATAATGTTATAACAAGTTCTTCACATGTATTGATGAGGAAGGGAATTCAAACACAATTCAAGGTATTCCAAGGTCTATATATGTATGAGAGATTTCAACATTGTAGTTGAAAATAAGTTTTAGAAAAGGGTGCCAGATATATGCAACCCATATGGAAGATCCAATGAAGGATAAAGAGTCAAGTCTTGAAGGAATTCAAAGATGTGTTTGGGGAGTTGCCAGGATTTCCACCAAAGAGGGATATAGATTTCTCTATTGACTTAATGCCCGGAGATGCACCAATATCTAAGACTCCCTACAAAATGAGCACACCAAAGCTAAAGGAGTTGCAAATGCATCTAGAAGTTTTGTTAAAGAAAATGTACATACGCCCAAGTGTTTCTCCTTGGGGTTCCCTAGTTATTTTTTTCAAGAAAAAATATGGAACATTGAGGTTATGTATTGACTTCAGACAAATGAACAAGGTTATAGTCAAGGACAATATCCTTTTCCAAGGATTGATGATCTTTTTTATTAGTTGAAAGGAGTAAATATGTTCTCCAAGATTTACTTGAGGACAAGCTATCATCAAGTTAGAATCAAAGAAGAAGACACTAGAAAAACAATCTTTCGAACAAGGTATGGACACTATGAATTTGTAGTGGTGCCTTTTGGGTTGACAAATGCATTGGCTACATTTATGTGTCTGATGAATGGGGTGTTCAGATATTTCCTAGATAAGTTTGTCATTGTATTTTTGGATAATATTCTCATCTATTCCAAGATGAAGGAGGAGCATGAGAAACATTTGAGGATGGTGATACAAGTGTTAAGAGAGCACCAATTGTATGCCAATTTGAGTAAATGCACCTTTTATCAAAAACAGATCCATTATTTGGGTCAAATTGTTTCTAAAAATGGCATAGCAATGGATCCATAAAATATTGAAGCAATTAAGGGTTGGCCAACGCCAAAAAAACATTTCAGAGGTTATATCATTTATGGGTCTAACTGGTTATTACATGAGATTCATTGTAGGATTCTCCAAGATTACACACCCAATAACATCTTTACAACATAAAGGAGTAAAATTTGAGTGGAGTGCCCAGTGTGAAGAAAATTTTCAATGCTTAAAGGATTTTCCAACCAATGCACCTATTTTAAAACTTACAGATCCAGATGAGGATTTTGTTGTGTACACATATGCATGCAAGGAAGGGATCGATGGAGTCCTTATGCAAAATGGACATGTAATTTTTTATGAGTCCATAAAATTGAAGGAACATGAAATAAATTATGCCACACATGACTTAGAGTTGGCAGCCACAGTACATGCATTAAGAATGTGGAGGCATTACCTTATGGGAAAAAAATTTGAATTGAGGAACATACCATAGTGGTGTGAAATATTTGTTTGAATAACAAACACTAAATGATATTAAAACTATATGGCTATAATTTCTTAGTGAATACAACTTTGACATCAATCACATAAAGGGAAAAGAGAACAAGGTGGTTGATGCACACAACAAAAGGGTGCATAAAATGCATGCTACAACTATTAGTATGTATAGAACAAATTTAAAGGATATAATTCTAGAGGTTGTAACATCATATCAACATTATGTGCAAGTTAAAGAAATATTACAGTAGAATGATATACAACAAAAATATAAGGATTACAAGCTAGAAGAGGATGAGATCCTCTTATTTCAAAATAGAGTTTATGTTCCCAATTCTCTGGAATTGAGAAATTTAGTTCTAAAGGAGATGCATAATGTACCATACGATGGACATCTAGGATACCCGAAGACTATTACAACGGTATGAGGCCGATATTTGTGTCCTAGTATGAAGAAATATGTCATGGATTATTTGGCAAGATGCACACAATGTTAGAAGGTAAAGGATGAGCACCGACATCCAGCAGGATTACTACAACCATTTCCCATTTCTGAATGGAAATGGGAAGTTGTTTTTATGTATTTCATTACCAAATTTCCTAGGACATCAAGGAAACATGATTCCATCATGGTAGTGGTGGACAAGATTACAAAGGATACACATTTCATGTCAGTGAAAGTAACTCATAAGGAAACCAACATTGCTTAAATTTATATGAGAGAAATTGCTAGGATACATGGTGTGCCTAAGGAAACAGTGTTAGACTGAGATCCCAAGTTCACTTCTAATTTTTTTAGGGGGTTGTTTAAGGGGTTTGGGACAAATTTGAATTTTAGTATAACATATCACCCAAATTCATATGGGAAGACAAAAATGATTCATCGAATAATTGAAGATATGTTGAGAATGTATGTAATGGACAAGCTTTCTAGGTGGGAGGACTATATCCATTTAGTTTAATTTTATTATAATAATGGGTATTAGGAATCATTGAAGATGAGTCTGTTTGAAGCATTGTATGGTAGAAACTGCAACACACTAGTGAGTTGGGATAACCTAGTAAACAGATCCGTGATTGGGCCTGGAATTTTAAAGGAAATGAAAGAAAAGATGGTAAATATCAAGCATAATTTGAATGTTGTGCAAGATCGACAGAAGAGATATGACGATAAAAGAAGAACACCTAGAGAATTCAGAGTGGGATAGAATGTGTTTTTAAAATTTGAAGCCAAGAGAAGCTCACTGAAATTGGGAAGTTTCCCAAAGTTGGCCGCGAGATACTACAGGCCTTTTGAAGTATTAGAAAAGATAGGACCAATTGCATGCATGTTAGCATTACTTGCATCCATGAGAATTCATAATGTGTTCCATGCATGTCTTTGTTAAAAAAGTATGTACTTGATCCTAATCATGTGATTGATTGGAATGTGATCCAGGTGGAACACGAAGGGGATTTTTGGGTGGAACCAGTGCACATCCTGGACCAAAAAATCAAAGTGATTAGGAACATATCCATATGATTGGTAAAGGTTCAATGAACCTATTATAGTCCTGAAGACGCTACATGGGAGCATGAGGAAGCCATGCTAGAAGCATACTCGCAAAGTTTTGAAAATTTTGAAGAAAACTGAATGTACATTTGTACATAAGAGAATGAAGACTCTATTTTGGCAGTTGGAGTTCCTGGAGCCACAACTCTAAGGTTTCCTATACAACCAAAGTGTGGGTTGAGGGGAAAGGAGAGTTGTTGGTTGGAATTTTCGCGTGAGTCATTAAGTTGCAGAATTATCAAGTATTATGATGTAATGTTTTTATATATGTAAATGTGTAAACTGTATGGTTATGTGCACTGAGGACAATGTAGTTTTTAGGGGGAGGGGAGTGTAACATCCATGTTTTCAAACCCCAAAATAGCGATGAATATTGTAATTGTGATGCATGGTCGAGAGCCAAAGCGATGTAATATGTAAATGATGTAAATTGAGTACAATGAATAAAATGTATCACCAACTGTATATGGAAACAAACAGAGATTTGGGGGATATCCATAAGAGAGGGAAGGGGTCCAAGGGGGATATTTATCCATGTTTATTAAAACCAAACCATTTTTCTTTCTAAATTATCCTTACCGTGAACCTTCCATTATCTATTGAGTGTTCTAGATCCCAATCATTGAATTGATGTAATGGGGTGGATGTGAAAGTCACATCCCATAGTTATTGAGAGGATGGGGGCTAAGTGAAATCATATTGGGAAAGAGTGCAAGTCAAGAAAGAAAGAGAAAGAGGGGAAATTCGTATGGGTAGGAGACTATAGTTATGCATTCATGTTTTTGCATGAAGAGAAATTTTTGCATGGAGTTTTCTGGCCAACAATGGAGTTGGGGGTGCTAAATCTTGAAGGAAGCTATTGTAGGCATGTTTATTTTTTGTTTGGATCTATAAAATCATGGAGAAAGAGGCTGTGTGCATGGAAGTAGCGTGTTGTTCAAATTTCACCAAGAAATCACATGTTTCTGTTGCTGGGTGAATTTCTGCTACAACTATAGAATCCCTGAGGTTCCAACAAGTAGAATTCATATCCAACCTGTGTTGGAAGCCCTAGAGGGGACTGGAAAGACCTGAGTGACTATGAGCAATGAAGGGGGATTCCATCCCTTGGGTTGTGCAGGTTGAGGGGAAGAGAGTTGGTGGAGTGGAATTGACTGTGAGAGGGGGGACATTAGCTAGCCTTAATGACCATCATCTCTTTTGGATTCATAGCCCCATCTTGGGGGTGTCTTTCTATTGAGAACTAGAAAAACAAGGATAGGTTAGGAGGAATGCTCGTCCTCTGTAGTGTGTTGCATACTTTTATAAGATAAGTGTTCTTATCTGTTGTGTTGATGTGTTAATTGTTGATATATATTTGCTGTGAATTTTAATCTGAGTTATATTGGTTAATGTTGCTTGTTGAGAGAAGAAAGATGCATTCATGTCTCTATTTTATAGCTGAATAATGTTGTATGAAATTAGTAGTTGTTGTGCACAATAAGAGTGATCATATTTACATTTTTATCAGTATGTACAACTAGACAAACTTGAATGTCATGCTGTGAGTTAATTTCCACATTTAAATTCGGTATCAAATTTTTTTATTGAGTTGTATTAGCAGTGATGTGACCCAGCTGGGGATGGGTACATTACACTTGGCCTTGCAACTATTGAAACACCTCTTTAAACTCTTAACGTTCTATATATTCTTGTTTGTAAGATTCATGGGTGAAAGGTTCTATGAGCATATGTGTTCCCTACTTCTTAGGTATTATGATGATAAACAATCCATAAGGTGAGGTGCTTAGTTGACTTACTCCTTGCTCCAACAGATGTTACAAATATTTCTTCACTTCATTTGATTCTAGGATAACTTGTTTGTACAACCAATGTTTAACAATGAGGAGTTAGGAAACAACTATATCTCATGCTCCACTTCCCCTTGTCATTTATAATGAATATATAATAAACAATAACAAAATGTCATTGGGCTAAGAGACACTAGACATGAAAATAATAAAATGTCTTGAGAGTAAACGTTCCAACAATAATAAGAAATTCTCTTGAGAGTTTGCTTCTTGATAACGATAAGAGAATGTCTTAACAACTAAAAGTCTCTACATCCAATATTCTCACTATAATCATCTTTGCTAAAATCACGAACATGAACCATGAAAATGCCCCATTGTCCATTATGAGACTTCCTTCTCACAATGCCTTTCCATTTCTATGCTAATGTTATAGTCTTCTCCTAACCATTAAAACAATAGATTTGATAACCAAAGGTTAAGGAATAACGTCAAACCACTCGATA
Source organism: Picea engelmannii (assembly GCA_009831015.1). Lineage (NCBI taxonomy): Eukaryota > Viridiplantae > Streptophyta > Pinopsida > Pinales > Pinaceae > Picea > Picea engelmannii. The sequence continues at coordinate 243,991 of ML781710.1, forward strand.
AACAACCTACATAAATCAATCCAAATTAAAACAACATGAAACAAACATGTTGTTAATGATCAACTAGTCCATTACCTTTATCTTTATTCCAAAGAGACAAACATGTTAATGCTCGTTCCATTACCTTTATCTTTTCTCCACCAATGTTTTCTTCAAAAAAAATTTCCCTTGCCATGTAAAGAAAAATATTGAATTCCATTCTTAAAGACCATAATGCATCGAATCATCACATCAAACATAATCATCTTCATTGAACCAATAACAAAAGCAATTGGAATTCCTCATTTTTTTAAAGGACTCCCTCCCATTAAGACCTTAATTCTTCTCTACTAAAGTTGTAATAATCCTTTAACCAACAAAATGAACCAAATACACAAAGAATGATAATTCCAAACATATCACCTAATTAACTAAATACAACTAAACAACCAAAATAATAAACTTTAACATCACTTCATTAAAAGAAAAATACATTTCAACACACATACCCATTCTCTAAGAACCAAATACTAGCCAAATGATAAACCAAATACTAAAGTTTATAAACATGTAAATTAAAGAAAAACACAAATCATACCATGCAAAACATGTCACAACCATTTGTCATCCAAATAAATACAAATTGTTGGCCAATATAAAAGCCTTGACTTTATCCGACTACAAAGGAAAAACATTGTCACTTTTATCTATCTTATAAGAAAACCCAAATGCATATCAATATCATTAATCTTTCATGTTAAAGCATTGAATAATGAACACATTCACATGATGAAAGGCTTGCACTCATCCATTCAACACATAAAAATGGGCCGAAATCAATATCATAAATCTTTCATGATAAAGCATTGAGTAATGAACATTCACATGATGAAGGGCTTGCACTCATCCATTCAACACATAAAAATGCAACATGGGTCTCTCATCCACTGTTGAAAGAAAATGCATACAACATTTAAGACGGTAGCCCTACCTTGCACACTTACGAAGGAAACAAGCGTTTGTGCATTCTATAGTATTAGGGAGAAGGGATTTTGTCATATAAATCACAGATATTAGGGAGAAGGGATTTTGTCATATAAATCACAGATATTAGGGAGAAGGGATTTTGTCATATAAATCACAGATATTAGGGAGAAGGGATTTTGTCATATAAATTATGGATGGATAACATTAATTAATCCCATATATATTTGAAAAAAAAACAACATTATTAATTATTATAACATTAAAAAATACAAAAAAATTAAATATTTTATATTTTAATTTTTTTAATTTGTTATTGTTATAAAATTTGGTTAGGTAATTTTTATTAAAATCAATTTTTTTTTATTCATGAAATTGTTGTTTTTAATATAGAAATATATTCAACATTCACTAATACCTATATATCAATTGGATTATGCAATATTAACATTTGATATATGTAATTCTATCAATCCAAAATATTTTTGTTAAATTTTAAGTAAAAAATGTTGGTTTCTCTTCTAATTATTTTGAAATAAAAAAATGTTGATTTCCCTTCTAGTTATTTTGATTGGCTAAAAAGAATTTTTTTTAATAACATTGTAGTATGTGGGTTTTCACAGTTCCTCATAATGTTGTTGTTGGGATTTTGGATGTAGAATGTGAGTGGAGTTTATGAAAAATCTCATAAACTCCACATAGTCTACATTTTTTTTTCCATGGGAAAAGTTGCACTGTTATATTCAAAAGTATATAATTGTTTTACAGAAACAACAATCAAGTGACTGCTACAGGGGCCTGTGTAGTGCTGTATGTAGCGCGCAGATGACAAGAAAAAACAAAAATGGATGCATCACCCAGATTGTCCAAGGAATACAATTTTAATAGCCATGAACTCTGATACAAAGGTGTCGTCGGGTGGTGTGCTGAGAGCAGATTGCTGCCTGTCATGGACTTCAAGTATGGTCTACCTGTTGATGTCTAATACATGATTGCCGAGTAGCACAAACACTGATACAGAAAAGAGACACAATGCCAATAGTGGATTCGGTGTCCTAGTGTCTGCCACATCAGATTTTGAGCAGAGTTGGGGGGCCTTCATTACCGTCCTCCCATCGGGCGATAGTTATGAGACCGAGTGGCCGAGATAATGCCAATTTTGATAGGTGATCCACGATGTCATTTTCTTCTCTATAGATATGAGAGGCAGAGAGGCTCTTGAAGAAAATTTTGGCTTCAATGGTTCTCTCTTTCCAGCATTCCAGAGTTGCTGAACGGAGGTCAGCCTTGTCATTTCTCTAGTCGATAATGACTTTGGAATCTCTAATAAGTAGCAAGTCTTCGATGTTCAGCCTCTGTGCCAGGATTAGGGAAGCCCAAGCCCCCAAAAGTTCGGCTTTGGTGTTGGTTCCTTGTCCTCCGTTGAGAGACCATCTGTAGGAGGTATGTGAGCTGATATGAATGTGGCCTCCTGCCCCGCAAAGTGATCCATCTATTTGAGCTGCTCCGTTGAACCAGGCGGTGGCTTTGTCAAAGGGGAGAGTTGTAGAAGATCTGTGGACTTTCTGGGCATAGGTGGGGGGGGGAGGGTGGTCGACTGTAGAAAGTATGAGGCTTGTCACCAAATTAACCGACGGGGGTTTATCATCAAAGATGGCAGCATTCCTTGTCAACCAAACATTCCAACAGACCGTGGCTAGTAGTGAGGGGTAGAGCTGGTGTTTTGAGCACCAAGAACTAAAGCAGGAGCACGTCGAAGGTCCAAGCCACTGTTCAGTTAGATTTAGAGATGCTGTGACATGATGCCAAACTTGCCGGGTAAAGTAGTAGCTCACAAAGAGGTGGTGTGAAGTTTCACTCTCCTCCTTACACAGAATGCAGTGGTTTGGGCCTGACCAACCCATCCTATGAAGGATATCCTAGACTAGGATTTTATTCTCTGTCAATAGCCATGTAAAAAGTTTTAGTTTCAGCGGACAATTCCACTTCCACAGTCGGGTGTGCCAGGTCTGATATCGAATGGGCCAGATCTCCTCTGTCATCGCTTTGTAGATATTTCAGACTGATATGACTCCCGATTTATCGCCTCCTGTCCAGATTAGAGTGTCTGGTCGTTCCTGTAGGCGGATGCCAGCCTCTTTTAGATGATGGGTGTAGCTGTTCCATTCGGCCGAGAGCTCTCTGTCTAGATTCAGTGTGGAGCTAGTGACCCAAGATTCGCCAAGTGATCTGTTGCTGAGAGGGGCTTTTATATGAAAGAGATAGTGTAGGCCTAAATTATGTATGCGTTCCAGCAGTCTAGGAGAGAGCAGGGCCTTATTGCCCATACCAAGGATATCATCTTTGCCTATTTCAATAGCAGTACCAGTGCAAGGCAGCCACACTATCCAATGTAGGAGAATCGGTAGCGACTTTAGAAGGTGCTTCCACATTTGTGAGCCCCCCGGAGGAGAAATGGTGGCTGATCTGAGCCAATAATGGACCGACATGTGGGATAAATATTTGTCTTTTATAAGGTTGTTCCAAATGCCTGGTACCATCAAGATATGCCAAAGTGTGTTTGCTGAGAGAGCAAGATAGGTGAGATGCAGATTTCTCAGGCCCTAGCCACCAAGTATTTTTGGCTTTGAGAGGGTTTCCCACCTACATAGATGAATGGATCTACTCTGTTTTTTGCCTTTCTAGAGAAAGGCAAAGATCATCTTGCATAGCTTTTTTAGCACCGATTGCGGGATGTGTGCCAGAGCCATCCAATACACTAGAAGGCTTTCCAGAACTGACTTGATCAAAATGTATCTGCCGCCCATTGATAAACATCTGTTACACCAGTGTTGAATTCTGCGTTCAAACTTTTCATATAACCAACACCAGTCCTTTGCTTTGTAGCTAGTAGGTTTGATAAAGTAACCAAGATAGTTGAAGCCCACCTCTAGATCTCGATAATCAATGCCGTAAAGAGTTTTTAGCTTCGAAAGGAAAGCTTCCTTTGCACCTGTTGCCAAGAACAATGACTTCTGAAAATTTATTTTTAGGCATCATCTACGAAGAGTAGGTGTAAAATTTGAGTCAGTCTAGAAGCTCTGATTCCCGTGAGCGTGCCAGCTAATTTACTTATTTTTAACAAGATACTGAGGCATTCTAAGACCAGAATAAAGAGTAGGGGTGAGAGGGGGCATCCCTGTCGGAGTCCTCTTTCACTGTGGAAGGATTTTATAGCCTCGCCGTTGATTAAAACTGCCAGGGTGGCTGTGGTTATGTAGCCCATCATCCAATTTGTAGTGGCTGCCCCAAATCCACACTATAGAGGTATGAGATGTAGGAAGTTCCAGTTTACACAGTCGAAATCCTATTTGAGGTCCATTTTTAAGAGGATGGCCGGTAAGTGTTTTGTTTTAATGCTGTGTAAACACTCCTGTGCAGTGCCTATTGCGTCAAGGATTTGTCTTCCCTTGAGAAAACCAAGTTGCTCCACTGCCAGTGCCCGGGAGAGATGAAGGTGAATCCTGTTAGCGATGATCTTGGTGATGATCTTGTAGCTGAGATTACATAGCAAGAATGGTCGGTAATCCGAGAACCGTCGGGGATGGTTCTGTTTTGGAATTAGGACAATAAAAGTGTTCTTTAAATGTTTGTTAACCGACCCTCTAGTCCTCGAATCCTCAACAGCTTCCAGCAGATCTTGGCCCATTAAATCGAAATAATGAATGTAGAGTTCCACAGTCCATCCATCGGGACCGAGACTTTTTTCTTTTTTGAAGCCTTTTAATACCTGGAATATTTCCTCTTTTGTGCAGGGTGCTTCCAATGCTCTCGCTTCCTCTTCAGTGACCATCTGTGGAAAGAGTTGGGCTATATCGATTTGATCCTAAATGGAGATGTGTGTATCTTCTTGAAAAAAAGTCTTGAAATGTTTGTGAGCCTCTTGTTTGATGTCTTCTATCCTTTGAGCAGTACTCCCATCCTCTACCTCAATATCCCATATGAACTTTTTATTTCTGTGCTGGCTAGAAAAACAATGGAAGAACTGAGTATTGTTGTCACCATTGGTGAGCCAGAGCACTCTACTCTTAAGCTGCCATCTGTTCTCTTCTGCCTGGAGAATGTGAAATCAGTTTGCCTCTAATGTATGTATTTTTGCTCCAAAATCTGTCTGTTGGTCGGTCCGTGCCTTTTGTCTGTATAAAAAAGATAATTGGAGTTCAATTCTGTTCAATATGGCTGTGTCTTGAGCTTTTTTTGTTTTCAGCTAATTGATTGTAAATGCTCTTAGGCTCTTTAATTTTCTAACCAGGTTGCCCTGTGCGTCCCCTAGTAGCGAGTGGGAAGCATCAGTCTAGGCCTTTTTGACTAACTGGTTGAAAGTGGGCTCCATCAACCAGGCCGAGTTGAACTTGAACGAGTAGCTCGTCCCCAACTTTGATTTTCCAATCTGGAGGCAGATGGGAGTATGGTTGGACAAGTATGGAAAGTCAATCCAGGCCCGATCTATGTGTGTAGGATTTAGCAAGTCTTCTGAAATTAAAAAATGATCAACGCGTTTTTCAACACTGGAGGAGCCCAATCTCCCATTACACCAAGTAGGCAGTAATTCAGCTGATTCCAAGTCCACTAATGCATTTTTTGTGAGTAGAGATGTGAAGAAGGTCGCTAGTGTGTATATCTTTGCATTGATAACCCAAATATCCTTTGAGCTGAGCATAAAGTTCAAATCTCCAGAAATAATGAGATCTTTTATGGCAAGTAGGCCCAGGCGGTCGAGCTTTTCCCAAAATTGTCTGCGGTCCAGACAAGGGCCATATGTATTGAGAAAGGTCAAGGAGGTGTTGAGTTCAAAACAAGTGTCGGATAAAAGGATTCCACCTGGACTCAACATCGGAGTAAATTCAACGTATGAAGGATCCCAGGCTACCAGGAGCCCACCAGAGTTTCCCATAGAGCTAGTCGCGCAGACCATCCAGTCAGGTCTGAGGGCGATAAGAAAATTTCTTGCCACTTTAGCTTCCACCATCGTTTCTTGTAGAAAGATAACTGTCGGTCTGTATTTGTCGAGGAGACATCTCATGGAGGCTATTTTCAGGAATCCTCCAACCCCTCTGATGTTGAGGGAAATAAGTATCATGATTTTGCCCGTGCTTGGGATTTTACTCCTCTAAGTGCCCGGTTGGTGAATTCAGTAGGTTGTGAGGCTGAGCTTGTTGCCTCCACGTTTTCCTTTTTCCTTGCGCTGCATGTTTTGAGAGGCGAGATCTCTGAGCCCAATCCTCTGGACCAAGAGGGGGTTGTTGTAGTGTGCTCTTTCACACCCGAAGTCGATGGAGTGTAGCCAATAGGTGTCGGGGGTGGGGTGAGTAGTTTGCCAAGGTACAGTGGTATGGGGAGGGATTCAAATGGTAGAGGGGAGGCAGGTATAACGGTATGTATCAGTTGGTCCAAGTCCCGAGATGAATGTGGTTGTTCTGTGTAGCCTGGGGGAGGGGTGGGTTCTTTTTCCGGGGGTTCAGAATCAATAAGGGGTTGTGTAATAGTGAGATCGATGAGGGGGAATGGATTATGCAAGGGAGGAGAAGAGTGGGCTGTAATGGTCTCAAGTGACTCTGGTTGCGGTGCCAAGGCAGCAGGCCTGGATATTTCAGGCGACAATGGAATATCTGTGGGGTCAATAGAAGAAACCAGTTGCAAAGAGTTTGTGGTTTGTGTGTTTATAGAGAGTCTCTCCCATGAGGATAGAGTTCTATATAGCAAGGGGCATAAAAACTTTATCTTGCTTACCAATGTGTCGTCTTGTGAATCCGTGTCCAATGCTCGCTGTTGTGGAGACTCCCCTGCAGATACATCTGACTGTGTGTCGTAGCCATTTAAGCCTACCTCCTCCGACAGTTCAGCCTCTGGTTCAGTGGGAGGGTATTTGAAGCAATCCCGTCTCAGGTGTCTGGTTCTACATATAGAAGCCTAACAACAACAATTCATAACATATTTTGATTATCTTTTTTTTTGTAAATAAAAAGATGGTCTTTGAATTAATATCGATTATTATCTATACATTGCCAAGTGTTAGCCACCTATTCTGCCACAGAAGGGAAACCATAATAGGTGGTCGACATTAGAGACTCAAAGTTTGACGCATCACCGCGTGAGATAAAAATGTATGAACAAAACTGATTGAACAAAATTGTATGGCCTGGATGTATAAACAAAGTTGTATGGAAAATAAGGAAATGGTCACTATGACCATCTGGTCTGCAACAAGAGCAATCAAAAAACATAAGCTGCGACACAAGAAAATAAAGAACATAAACCTGGAGGCTTTACTCCACAAGCAGGCTCAGGTGGACATGGATGTTGTAGACAGGGGTGTACTTCTGGCCACACGTTGGGCATTGAGTCCATGCAGGAGCGTCCTCTAGTGCATCGAATAAAATGTCTAGTCTTTGACCAAGGATTCACTGTGAGTGCAACTGGTCATCTTGTTTTTGAAAAATTTCAAAGAAAAGTTGGAGGTGCTCCTTCGTGAGATGATTTGCATAGAGATGAGGCCGCTCTACATCCTTTTCCTCGCTAGCGATCATCGTGTTCTCCTCCACCTGACAACTTGGGGGGATTTCCTCCTCCACCATGCAACTGTCGACGCCATACACTGGGTCTTGTGGATTTATTTTCGAGGGGGACAGAAGACTTGTGGGAAAAGGAGTGCGCTTGCTCGGAGGTGGTGCTTCCTTTTTAATCGAGAAATTTCCATGGATGGAGTGAGGGGGGGATGAAGGAGGCACCGAAAACCCCTAGATATTATTACTGGGGCTAGAGATACAAACACCAATGAGAGCCAATTGGGAGGGGGAAAGTTTGCCACACATGGAGAGGTCATTGTAGTACTGTGCACCTCTCCTAGACTTCCCCATTTCTCTTGGCATGGGGGAAAAAATGCAAAGGCGGAGGGCAGAGGGCGAAGAGGTGGTTGGAAAGCGCTCGGGTGAGCTTGAAAGAGCTGAAGCACAGGTGAAATAACCAAGGAAAATGTAGAGAAATCTCCTATGAGGGATGAGGGAACGAAGCGAGGTAATGAAAGGGTAAGGAGAGAATTCGCCAGAGAGAGCAATGGAGCAGACACAATTGCATAGGGAAAATGTGTGAAAATGCTTAGAGGAGCTACGAAGCAGAAGAAAATGCAGAGGGGAAATGAATGAGTTCACAGGGGCGATTGTATGCTTAATACATTTTGAATTGATGAATGTGTGAGCCATTAGAGCCGAGGTGACAACCTCCCTAGGCCTAGTATGCCTATTTTGGCTTGCACAAGGGGCCATTAACCCTGGAAGGCTGTCGAGGCGCATTACCATTACTATTCGCGGGGTGCGAGCCATTTAGTAGTTATGAACTGTGGGCTGGCAGTTGAGGTTAATAACTCCCCTGGCGGGTCCATTCCATCTGTCCTCTGACGCTGACTAGGTGTCACCCCATCTAGGGGGGGAAATCCTGTTGGGCCAACTCCATGCATTGGAGCCAGAGTGGCGAACTCGGGGACTTCCTTGTGTCGATGAAAATGACCTGCTGAGTAGAGTCAACACCTACATTGGCTAATATGTCCGCCACTTTGTTTTCACTTCACCTTATGTGAGAGGTGGTGAGAGTTAGAGAGGGCATGAGAAGTTCCTTTAGATTGTTTAGGGGACCCATGAGACGCTAGATAGGGGTGATTTTTTCTGGGTCTTTTCGATGAATGATTTTGGTGGAAAACTCAATGATGACTTTGGAGTCTCCTTCTATGATTAGGTGAGTGAGATTGTTGTCAAGAGCCATTTGGATTCCTTTGATGAGACCCTAGATTTCCGCTGAATGTTTGGTGTCATACCCTAGATTTTCTACGATGAGGAATTGAATTTGGCTTGTGTTGTTCC